>VRLP01005220.1:0-39204 GCA_009660295.1 Lophius piscatorius | reverse complement strand
GATGGATGGATGGATGGATGGATGGATGGATGGATGGATGGATGGATGGATGGATGGATGGATGGATGGATGGATGGATGGATGGATGGATGGATGGATGGATAGATAGATAGATAGATAGATAGATAGATAGATAGATAGATAGATAGATAGATAGATAGATAGATAGATAGATAGATAGATAGATAGATGGATGGATGGATTCATGATGGATATGATTCTCTTGGACCTGTTTTTTTTTTAATATTACAGATGTAAATTAGCTTATAGCTGACTCTGGCAGGGCTAAAAAGCTGTGTGCTGTACCGCTCAAATAAACTAAAAAACATTTAAAACAAGTAACCGAAGTTATAAATAAACATAAATCTATATTGCTTACAATACTGCTTTTTTTTTTAGTATTGCTTACTGCCCACATATTTCTCACCACCAGAGATTCCGCATAAGCCCTCAACTTTTTCTAAATGTATTTACACAAAGTATAAAACATACGATCAAAACACCACGTTATGTTCTATAGTGGCCCCCAGGAGACTTTTCAAACCAATCGATATTGACGATCATAAACAACCTGATGGATCCTCGGGGGCTGATGTGCCGATTTTTACATCAGCGGTCAGGTTTGATTGTTGGCCGCTCCACCTGGAAGCGTGAGCAAATATGAGCTTTGGATCCACGCTAGTGATTGTTTAGTCAAACAGCGTGAGTTGCTGGTTAGAAATTGTCTCGAAAAAATCATGCGTTGCATGTCCAGCTGAGGTGCAGTACCTCTCTCGGCCACTTGAGCGCTCTCAAGTCATTCTCCCACTGGTGACATATATCCTCCTGAAACTTTGACCACACTGTAATGTGTTTATTGTTAACATTCAGCCTGTGTAATTCAGATTTTTACAGCCGTTGGTCAGCCTTAAAAAAGCTTTTACCACCTCTTTATATCTTTCTAGCCAATTTTATGACCTCTTATGTTCCCTCTGTAACAATCCAGCACCCAATCTTCCTTCTCATTGTTCCCCATTCAACCCTTTAATCCCATCCTTTACTACCTCACACACTTCCTCACCTTCTTCAATCACTCTCTCAGCCTGTCTGCCTTTTAATTATCCATTTTTACACTTCTATCATTCCCTTAAACCTCTCATGCATTCATCATCCCTCTGTACCCGGTCACCACTTTGAGCCGCAATTCTTTACTCGTCTGTCCTCCAATCTGGGCCCATTAAAGTTACCCTTTAAACCTCTCTAGAGGTCCTTAATCATCCTTTCAATCCCTCTATCATCTCTGCTGCTCATCTCATACCCCTCTATCATCCCTGCGTCCTTCAACAAATATCTTTACGGGCCCCTTCTGCAACCTGTGATCCCATTTATACAATTAAATAAATCCTTCTGTGGTCCCTTTGTGCACCTCCATTATCCCTTAGAAAAGTATCTATCACTGCTCCGCCATCACTTCATGAAATCACTAGTACACACTCTCTTACTCGCTTATAAACGTTTTTTTTCCCCCAAGCGTTTAAATACATTTCCTGGAACTGAGTGGCTCGAAACCCCAAAACTGAAAATGAGTTTTACTAATCACCGCAAATCTCATGTAAAATCAAAATCACGGCACTTAAAACCGTGTTCTCTCGCCTCAAAACTGATTCCCTTCCACCGAAACATTACACACAGCTTTTATATGCAGAATTCCCCACAGAGCCTTAAATAAACATCAAACGATGTCATCAATTCAAAAACGCCGCCGTCGGAGGTGTTCCTAATGTTTTGGCTTCATGAGGTCAGGTTACATATTCAAATGCATACAAGTGTGTGGCAATATAAAAGTTTCTTTTTTTCCTCATTCCGGTGGAAGTGTAGCGATTTTTGTCCCAAAATATGATTTACATGTGTTCTGTGATAATATTAATAATATTAATAATAAGAATAATAATACATTTTATTCATAAGGCACTTTACATTGGGATCGAATCTAAAAGATCCACTTCCAGTTCCCCTCCAGAGGTCTGTGCTCCTCACCTCGCCTCTGAGGATGAGTCCGGCCAGGCTACAGAGGAAGATCGTTTCACAGCGAATCATGTTTTTTTCTTCTATTTCACATTATGAGCACAAGATTTCAAAAAAAAAAAAAAAAAACCTAGATGAAAAGAAAGGAGTTCATCATCTGAAGTGCTTTAATGAGGTAAGTTCGCTGAAGCTCATTAAGTAACTAAAGCAACGGAGGACGGCGATTGTGAGGCCTAAAAATAGCGGCGCCGCCACCGAGAAGCCAGAGAGGTGAAGAGATCTGAAACGCAGAAGAGATCTGCGACAACTTTAAAATGTCATTAACTCCATCCAAGATAATCTCTCTTCTACTTGTCACAAACTCCCTCACGCTCTCTTCTACCTTCTTTTCTTTCATATTTTCTGATTCCTTCTAATCTCCCGTTTAAATGCTCCCATTTTCTCTCTCATCTCTAACTTCTCTCTATACTGTAAATTACAATCACTCCCAGCAAAGAGGGAAAAAAGAAACGGGTAACGACACGGTTGGTTCTTGTGAGGTCTGTCCAGTTCACCCGCTGAATTCAACTCGACCGGCCAACGACGGCTGGCGGTTCTGGAGAGAGAGATATTTGATAATGTTGTTCCTCAGAGAAAAAATGGCCCGTTTTCCTTTTACACCCGTGAAATGATTCAGACTCTGTGACGTGTTTCGGTCCTTCCATGAACTTCTTCCTGTCAAACACGACTGCCTTCCCTCTCAAACAACCCGAATACAAAGAAAAACCCGAATCTGAGAAAAACGTGTCCATGGAAATATTCCCAGCAGTAATACTTCATCCATAGAGATTTCTGTTTCCACTGCACTTCTCAAATTTTACATTTAAATGACAATTAAAGGTAAATATCATCCACCTTTCCTCGTCCTCCTTCAGTTCCTAAACTTTTCTGACCATTTCTCTTTTAAAACGGTTCATTTCTGAGCCTCTGAAGCGGGTTTGGAAGCAGACGGGTTCCACTGAGGGATTGTTTTCCAGCTCCTCCAGGGCGGCGGGGAAAGAACCGTAATCATCCACAAATCTGTTTGTTAATTCCAATGTCACTCCTAATAACCCACCATTTGACCAAAGCATTCATTTCGGCTCCTTATGGGCTCGTATTTAACGGTTTCAGGTCACGTCCAGGAATGTGAATGCGGCGGATGTCAGGTTTGAACGTCCATGAAAGATCTGAGGATTAACCCGGAGACATTAGTGTTATTACTGGGAAATTATAACGCCATTACCGCGCCTTCATGGCGCCGGATTTTACATTACACTTGTGTGGAGAAGATTTAGAGAGGCACCTGCGGGACTAAAAATCGGAGGATTTGTTTCATGTGAACTTATGTTTCTGTACAGGGTGGGCTGAAGAAGGTTATTTGTTGCTGTTTGGATTTTTCAATGCCTAACTAAATCTCCAGTAATAAGTAGTTTGTGGCTTTTTAAGAAAGATTACTATTTGATACGCTGATGATACCTTTACTTTTATTCCAGAACGCAGAAATTCTGATGCTGTGTGTCTGTTTTGTCTTCAGATGGCGGGTCTTGTTCTATGTTAGATTTGATGTATCGGCCGGCCCCCATCCCACGTTTCTTTTCCTAAGTAGTTTTTTAGGTTTTTCGAAAAAGCATGAAATAAAATAATTGACAAAAAGAAGAAAGAAAAAGAAAGTTCTCTTCCTCTCAGTGTAAACTGATATATATATATATATATATATATATATATATATTATACATATATATATATATATATATATGGCTGACGATGAGCTCAAATCCATAAAGGCACTTCCATCCATTTGCACAGATGCACATGCACCAAATCTTTTCATCGATAGGTTTGCTTTGGGTTTTACTCCGGGGAGGATGTCTAGAAATCAAAATGAAAGCAGGAAAAATATCTCGCCCACCCAAAGTGAATTTTACAACAAAACCACTTATTTGCTGTCAGCTTCATTATCCTCATTGATCAGATTAGCCTCCTCGCATCTCTGAGCGCCACATGCAGAATCATGTAAACAGTGGCGGCGGCGGCGGCGGCGGCGGCGGCGGCCCGCCTCTACTTAGACATCACTGCTGGGCTGTGAATGCGGGCGAGGACTCGCTCTTTCTGTCAATGAGGCTTCCCCGAGGAAATGCCCCGCCGTCTCCTCGCTCTGGCTGAAAATCAAATCTATGTCAGTTTCAGGGAGCTCTCTCTCTCTCTCCCTCTCTCTCTCTCTCTCTGTCTCTCTCTCTCTCATCCTTTGTACTAACTATTTGGGAACGACTTCATTCTGAGAGAATCCCTGGAAATCAAACGACCATATATATACATATATATGTATATATATATATATGTATATATATTATCCTTCGATTTTCCTCCATTTCCTTTCCATGACGATTCCCTCTCATCCGACCTTGAACTGAATAATGAAACCCATCGGATGAACTGGAGCACGTTGATGAAAAATGCAACAGAAGTGCAATGGCGTCAAATTTGAAATTGCAAGATGAGGGAAAGCGGGAGGACAGTAGGAGACAAATAACGAAGATGACGAGAGAGAGAGAGAGGGGCGGTTTGATGAGGGATGCTTAGAACAGGGTAAGAACATGAGATTGAGGAAAATGATTGAAAAACAGAGAGAAATTAATCCCCCTTTGGGGTCCGATCATCACAGACCAGATCATAAAATCATGAAAACTATGTGTTAGAAACAAAAAAGGGGAATCTTATATGAAATTGTGATTATTCGATGCCACTATCAGCCACGTGTCTGAAATACTGACATCTTTATTATAGCGGCGTCACCAGTTAGCAGCAACTTTGTTTTTTCACACATGACAGAACTTTGTGGGGAAAAAAAAAACGTCACACGGTTTTGTATTTATTTAGATACGCTTTGTGTGTTTAGATGCTACTAATAATTCCTCAGATGTGTGTATGACGGCTATTTTAGGAGAACGAGAGGATTTCACACAAAAACATGAGCTAGAAAAAAAAGAAAAAGGGAAAAAAGATGCTGTTTTTAACTCACATGAAAGTATAAAAATAAACTGCAAATAAATTCACAATCAAAGATGGAGAATTTATTTACAGTATTCAGGGGTCAAGTAAACCACTAGGGTCTTTTTGTTTCTTTTTGTTTACCGTAACACCGACTCAGCTTTGAAATAGCGGCTCCACCGATGAGGAAAAAAGGTTTTCTGCTCATTTGTGCTGTTGCTGATATGAATTAAAATCCAAGGCTGCCGTCCTTTTCTGAGCCCAGATGAAGTATTGATCCTGAAAGCTTTCACAATTGTCACATTTTTATGATTATCTGTCCGTCTGTAAAATCCATTTTGAGTTTGCTACTGCTCAGTGTGGGCAGAGTAAATTATTTTAATCACTTTTGATGAGCACATCTTGTTTCCCTAGAGAATCTCATCCTCACCTGACCAAGATTGATAGTCTACACTATTCTATTCTCTATTGTTGTGCCTTTGTACGGAAGGGCTGTGATGATCGCGACCCTATTATAAGGTGATCATTTTCAGGTTTTTACGTGATGATTTTCAGGTTCTTACGTTCTAATTTTCACATAACGTTTTTTACGGGAAATTATCGGTATGAACGGTAAACACATTTACAGTACATATGGTCATGGTAACTTAAGTCACATCTTGTTCATGTTCACTTCCTTATGGGGAAATTCTGGGAACCACAGCCGCCATTTTTTTATTTATTTTTTTTATTATTTTTTTTTTTTACAGTGTGTGCTTTCATCTGACCAACCACTCCAAGTCGCTTTGCAAAACAAGCCAACATTCACCCATTAACAAACACATTCACCCAGTGGTGGCTGAGGCGACAAACGTTCACACTCAATCAGGTGAACAACCATCTGGGAGCAAATCGGGTTCCTCGCGGCTGGCGATTGACCCGCTGACCTCGCCGTAAGTGGACGAGCACTCTTCCAGCTGACTCATCCGTTTCAGCAGATGTGAACTCGACCATTAGAAAAATGACTAACCCTCCCAGAAATAAGCAGATTCTGAGATGTGATATGACAAAAATGCTGGGTTTTTTTTGTTTTTTTTAGAGTGACAGAAAAATCTGTTGCTTTCAAGCATAAAAAAAGAGATTTTTGGCTCGAGGTCAGAACTTACACATGTGAGGAATTTAAACACTGGATATTGCTTTTCATGGAACAGACCTCATATGGCGTGCCACTAAAGGGGCGGGGCATTCCCAGGGAGGACGTTCACACATGAATGAAACAGGGCTAGATTTCAGTTTTTCCCCGTCTGTCACGTCTTTTTTGTCTTTTTCTGTATTGAAGCCCGTCGCCCCCCTTCATCGGCCCCGATTGAGCAGAGCGTCTCAGGGTAATAGCAAAACCAGAAATTCAAATGAATTGCCCCGAAGGGCTCAAACCTCCAACAGGAGAAAATCTGGGTGCTCAGACGACTGAGCCAAATCCAGACATTAAACACCTCCAGGCAGCAGAATGGAATGAAACTACATTCTTTGCTTTTTGGCTTGGGAGCCTTTTAATGGCAGAGCGGACCTGAAACATTAAAACAGAATCTCCTCCAGGTATTTCCTGCAGCACCAGCAAAGTGTGAGAGCAAAAGAAAAGTAGACTTAATGATAAGTTGTCTTCGTACCGAGGGATGATGATGTTATCTTCTGAGAAGTCTGACAGGGAGCTAGCCTTTTCTCTGCCTAGCAACAACGACCCCATTAAATCTGATTGGATAACTCTTTATTGATCCCTAAATCAACATCAAGATAAAAATATAGAATCAAGAGTATAAATAGAAGAGGTGTGCCGATCGATGGAGGAGGCCTACTTTGATGCAATCGTTGATTAGCCTCACTTGAGGCCGGTTACTAGCATGCGCTGTACACGCACACCAAGCATGAGCTACCAAACATCTCACAGGTAAACCAGAAAAACACAAATCTCGCAATTTCTCACAGCATTAAGGAAAAAATAAGGCATCTCTCTCTCCAACCCCAAAAATGTTCCGCACAACAAAGTTAATCACACACTTCAAAAAGGATCACTCCCAGGAACTTAGCAAGTTAAGCTAACGTTAGCTGGGCAGGCTAAAGCTAGTGGGAGCTCAGAGCCAGCCACAAGACCTGAAGTTCCTGAACAAAGCCAACGTATAACATATAGATGGGTCATCTGTTGACCCAGGTATGTGAGTTCTTTTATTGTTCTAACTCTGGGCAGGAAAGGTTTCCTGAAACGATCCTTGTGACAGAACACCGGCCCGTTCTCCTCCGGATTAGAGTGCGTGTGTGTGTTTGTGTGTGCGTGTCTCTGTGTGTATGTGTGTGTGTATGTATGTCTATTTGTATATGTGTGTATGTGTGTGTATGTGCCTGTGTAAGTGTGTGTGTATGTGTGTATATGTATGTGTGTCGTGTGTGTGTCTGTGTGTATGTGTGTGTATGTGTGTATGTTTGTGTGTATGTATGTGTGTGCACGTGTGTGTGTATGTATGTCTATTTGTATATGTGTATGTGTGTGTATGTGCCTGTGTAAGTGTATGTGTTTGTGTCTGTGTGTCTGTGTGTATGTGTGTGTATGTGTGTATGTTTGTGTGTGTGTGTCTGTGTGTATGTGTGTTTATGTATGTGTGTCTCTGTGTGTATGTGTGTGTATGTGTGTATGTTTGTGTGTATGTATGCGTGTACACGTGTGTGTGTGTGTGTGCACGTGTGTGTGTCTGAGATGATGTCATGGGTTCTGCTGTCAGTCATTCAGAAACCGTGAGCTCCAGTTACTGGACCGTCACAGCAGGTTAATGTCAATAATAATAAAACAAAAAATGAATATTGTGATTCTTTCTGGTCCTTTTTTTATCTATATTGAAATTGTACAACATTGTACAACAACCTAATTCAAGTACATGTCAAATATTCTGTCAGAGATTTTACGTTGTATTTATCCGGCCAATGTACAGGGAAAAAAAGATTTTGTTTTTGTTTATCACGGTACATTGGAATGAATACGTAATTTAACTCTTTCTTGTTTTCGAGTTAATTAGGTCGTTATCAGGAAATAAACAGCCGAAACATATTTATCGGTTCTCGTAGGAAGATCCGCTGCTGAAAAACGTAAGAAAAGAAAACGTAGAAATCAACGGTAAAAATGTCTTAACAGCAAAGGAGCGACTTCAATTCCTCAGAAGTGAGAATACAGTCAGAACTTTTTAAAAAACCCAGAAGGTTCTTCTCCTCAGAGGCTGAGTTTTTTTTACACCATTTAACTGATTCTCGTTTTCCAGCGCGCCACGCGACGAGTGAAGAACACTCCAGCTTCTCGGAGTACCTTTCAAGCAGAGGCGTCGCCGCTTCGCTGGGACGACGGCGGAAGGGAAGAGTCGGCAGGAGGGGAAATGAAGCCGGAGTTAAACCGGAGGTCGAGGGAATTCTAAATGATGAGAGCGAGCTGGAGTGAGTCGATGTGGAGGATAGACGTATGAGGGGGAGGAAGATTCATTTGAGAGAAGGTGAATTAAGGTGCGGCGCTTCTGCTTGAAGAGTTTCCAGCCCGGGATGGAAGTTTGAAGAAGTATAAATGTTAACTCCAGATCAACTTTGGCGTCTAACTTCTTTTTTTGGCTTGAGCTTCGTCAGGTTACGTGAGAAGACGAGTGCCTCCGCCCGACGTGTTCACATCAAATCTTCATAATCCGCCGTCTTCCTGAGGAGAAGTGGAGGAACGAGTGACGACCGAGGATCTATTATTCAACCCCCTCTGCTGGAATATCGTAGAAAAATTCATTTTTGAGGCAACTTTTGGGTTTTTTTGTCGGTTGTGAAAGTTAATAATTGAGATCAAGACCACTTTATAAAAAATGGAGCCGTCAGACCACATTTCGGGTTCCTGCCCTGAAAACAAATTGATTAATTGACCTGAACTTTTTGGAATAAAGCTCCATAATTTATTGAAAAGATGAATATTTCCTGCTGCAAACGTTTTTTTTTGTTTTTTCTGTCAATGTTTAAGCGGATTTTAGTTATTTTTTTCAAATAAAAAACTGTCTTTATTAATATTCCATGACTTTGTGAAAATGTACGCGGCCAAAGTAAATAAAAGAAAACAACATTTACAGAGAAATAAAAGGTTTGGAGTCATTGGAGCTAAAATTGCTCAGATATGAAGTGTAACTTTATTTTTTTTTTGTTCGCCTTTTTTTCGCCTAAGGCTTTAATAAAAATGGAAAATCATTGATCTAAAGCGTTTTTACTTGAAGGTCAGAACAAAAGTGAGTTAGCCTGTAAAATGCCAGACCCGAAATGCAGAGAAGAACTACGTAGGAGAACTTGATGAAGCACAGAAGGTCAAAGTTAACGTTTCTTGGCCCCCCCCACCCCCGGAATATTATTCTTTTTCGCAGTGTCGTCATTTTACAAGGTCTTGGTATGTACAAATACTTTAATGACAGAGTTGAACCAAAACATATACAGAAATAAGAAGAGGAATATAAAAGAAAATGGAGCTGCTTGGTGTTTTAATTGTATTTAACTGTTTTTCTGTTCTTCTGACCATTGACAAGGTAGAACTACCTGTAATTGGTGGACAAGTAGGTCAATAACTCCCCCTCCCCTGTCTTACCCGACAGCAAGGCTGTATCCCCGAAAAGCCGCCAATCCCCCCCGCGCTGTTCAAGCAATATCGCTGATGATGATGAAGATGAGTATAGGTAAAGAATGGAAACGTGACGGCGTATTTGGGAGGATGCGGTCGGTAATTAAGGCAGAGTACGCGTGAGAAGCGAGAATAATAAAGCGGTATCGTGGCCCGAGTGTGCAACGGTAAAGTCTTCCTGACGGAAGTTTCCAGATATCTTCATATTTCGCAGGATTGCCCTGGCCTTCCTCATGTAAACATACAAACATGCGTGTCCTTGAATCTTTGGTCATTCAGTCCAAAAAATCATGGTCTGGATCTTCAACTATCGGATCATAGAGGTCATGAAAGGAAGGATTAGGAAGTGATCCAATGAAGACGGATGCTTCAACAGATCGTCTTAAAGACGGAAAAAAAGTGACGATGTCGTCGGACAAACAGAGAGAGAGAGAGAGAGAGAGTGAGACGTCCTGTCGACGTAACATCTCTGGAGGTGTGTGCGCTGTGTCGAAAACCGGGGTTGCATTAAGCCTGACAGACTAATCTGATTTTGTCAGCGATAATGAAAAATATATGAATGGAGAAGATGAGATTACGTTTTTGTAAAATTACTGCCACCTCCTAATTGTATCAGCGGATAATGTTTGTCTTTGTGGACTTAATGGGTTTTGGTTTTCCAATTAGGGGCCCCGTTAATAAAGCTCCGTGACTAAGCCAAGTTCTGTTGATGGGCTGTTTGAGAGAGGGGACAGTGTTTGTGAAGCTCTGCTAGTCAAAGAGAGCAGAGATGTTTCCAAAAAATAAATGTAGGGACGATCACGTCATCTGAATGCTTCTTTTTTTTTTAACCCCCGAAAAAAAAGTCTGGGATATTCTGGAACCGCCGTTAGATCCGTTGTTTTAACGCGATAACTCAAAAACTGTTTGATCGATCAGTTTCAGATTTTATAAACGCATAGACCTCCATGTGAGGAAGAAGTGGGTTGATTTTGTGAAAGTTTGGTTGTATATTTACAACACTAGGGGGAGCTTTATCACCAGAGGTTTTCTGGCCAGAATTGCTCAACCGTTGGTCCGATTAAGTCCAAATTTGGTGAATATGAATCTCCTGGATAGGATATATTTTAAAGTTTACCCTAATAGAATATAATCCAGTCACTGGGGAAATTTTTTTTGATACAAAAGAAAACACAGTTTTTCTGAAATAACTCCAAAACTAATACATGGATCCGTTTCGTTTAACGCGATAACTCAAAACTTACCGGATGGATCAATTTCAAATTTTTTATCCACATAGTGAGGAAGAACTGGATTGATTTTGGGAAACTTTCGTTGTATACTTACAACACTAGAGGGAACTTTATCAACAAATTTTTTTGGGCCATAATTTCTCAACCGATGGTCCGATTCAGTCCAACTTTGGTTCTTATGAATCGTCTTACGAAGATCGATCTTCTATATCGTATTTTACTCTCATAGTTTTTTTCTTATTCGCTAGAGGGAGCTTTTTTTTTTAGGAAAAACATTTCTGGACATATTATATATTATATTCTCATTTAATATGAGGAGTTGAAACAGTGGAATTGCTTGTACAATGCAGGGGAGTGGGGGCTTGTCAGGATCGACAGCGTAGAACTAGTTCTGAAACTGTGTTTTGATGGCTCCTTTGCGATGTATTTGTGAAAACATCGGACGAATCCCTCTGGAACAGAGTGGATAGAAAGATGGAGGAGGAGATATAGAGGATAGGAATAAAAAGTTAAATAAATGGGAAAGAAGAACATTCATAAAAGGAAACGTAAATCAGGTGATGAGATGAAACAAGTGACAGGAGAAGTGAGGAAAGGGGCACAGACGGCGAGAAGAAGAAAAAAAAGAGAGTGGTGAGGAGGAGCGGAGAAAAGATGAAGGCCATGACAGAAGATGAAATTACATTATGAGGACAGCATTCACGATTGTGGGCCTTTCTTTTCGCATTATCTTCAAAGCTACCTGCATATCACACACAGACATGCAAATACACACCCACACATTTTTTCTCTCACGAGTCCACTACCCTAATCTTTTGTTTCTTTGGCGAGGCCAGTACTCGCCATTTCCATAATTCCTGCGATAGTACAGAGGGGGGGAAGGAATATGAATTTGAAAGGAGGGGTGAGGTAATCTGGAAAAGCGAGAGACTGCTCATCAGTCAAGACTACAGCTCTGAATTCCTGTGAAATTCTTTTTTATCTCTCATGGCTGAAGGTAGACATCCACCTTCTGCTGCGTAATTGGTAAAATAAGAGCGTTGGGTTTCAAAGGACGTGCAGTTCGTACAAACGGCCGCGGCACCCAGGTCGCATAACTTAAGAGTCTCTGCCAGGCCCAGCTGGATCCAAACACTCTATATTATCTTATCTAGTTTAAAGGGGAAACACAAACCAAACCACAACCAGGCTTTATGCAAAGTGTTGACGCGGCAAACCTCTGAAAATAACGTTCAACGTTCGCTCTTCTAACAAATTGTGGTGAGGAACCGAGCAGCGGAGTGTAACGGAGCCGCTCCTCATTCCCCCCGCTTGTTTTATTCATCACAAATTGCAAATAGCCTCAGACGTCCCCGTAGGACCGAGCCCGATATCCCCTTAATGAGAAGCATATCATTGGGTTTAATTAGAGTTACATTAGCAGGAGCTCATTGATAACTTATTATTGTAAGACTCATTAATACGTTTGCAATCTGCTTGGGGAAAATCTTTTTTCACTCCCCTCCCTGATATAACATGATCCATCTTTAAAAATATAAGTGCTTATGACAGAAGTAGGTTTTATTGTATCCCCGAAAAGTCGGGGATGTTGTGGAATCGTCATCGCCAATAGCAGCAGGTCCTTCGTGTTAACGCCATAACTTAAAAACAGTTTAGTGGATCATTTTCAAATTTCATAACCAAAGAGATCTCACTGCGAGAAAGAACTGGAGTGATTTTGGGAAAGGTCGGTTCTATAGATACGCAACTAGGGGGAGCTTTATATTCAAACGTTTTCAGCCATAATTTCTCAACTGTTTGTCCGATTTAGTCGAAACTCATGAAAATATCATATTTTCTCTCAAGGTACACATGTTACTCACTAGGGGAGCTTTTTGACGAAAAAAACCCCAAAGTTACTGGACTTCTATATTGACTTGAAGACGTTTCAAGGATTATTCAGCTCTAACTGAAGATCAGTAAGAACTGGATAGTAAGACCAAGTACAGAACCGTGTGGAACTCCCTGACTAACTGTGACAGGATTTATAATGAGGATTCGTCATTACAAACTGCTATTGATCACATAGATGTGAATCAAATCAGCTTAAAGCAGTTCCTTCAATGCCAAACATACCATTACTATATAAAAAAGTTTTCATTGGCATCAACTACTTCACCTATTCTACCTCGACTTAATAACTCGTTTCCACAAGATATTAAGTCTTTCCCACTAGATGTTAAGTCATGGCCGTGACATAATAAGTCATTCCTACACCTTATTTAGTCTTGGCCACAAGATAATAAGTTTTTACTAAGTCATGTCCACGAGATAATACGTTTTTACTAAGTCATGTCCACGAGATAATAAGTCATTAATAAGTCATGGCCACGAGATAATAAGTCATTATTAAGTCATGTCCACGAGATAATTAGTTTTTACTAAGTCATGTCCACGAGATAATAAGTCATTAATAAGTCATGGCCACGAGATAATAATAAGCCTAGTTAAGTCTTAGCCAGCCAGAGGATTTTTTTTTTTCTTCAATGTCACCTGAGTTGCTCCCTATAATTACTAACTAGTAGGTGTTTTCTGTTGTTGCTGGTCTCACGTTTCTTTTGTCCACCGGGGTAAACGTATGATCTGAGATTCTCTCTCAGGTTATGTATTGATGTGTCGGACCGGAAGCACTCACTGCAGCAGAGAGACATTAAGAACAGTCTGACAAACATTTACGCTTCACATCCTGCACACACACAAACAGACAGACGGAGTTAAATTGATAAAAAATTAAGTGGAAGCCACAAGCACATCTCGCAAGCGGAAAAATCCCGTCCCAGCGTGCGCTGACATTTCCCGGCTTGACGTCGCTGAACACAGAGCCGACACTAATCCTTTTCAATTAAAATACCTTCGGCGGCAGAGAGGAGGCCAGCATTAGAATACTCCGACTCCGTTTGAAAGCAACATTTCTGACGTCAAGTAAGATTGAAGTGTGTTGGATTCACATCCAGCGGATTCGGAAGGGGTTAGGCGGTGTATCCCCGAAAAGTCCCCAATCCACTGCGTTGCACAAGGAATCCCTCTGATTCAACGCATCAAACTAAATGTGAAGTTATGTCCAAAACATATTGTTTCTTGTAATGAAAGCCCCCTCTAGTGAGTAAAATATGAACTATTAGAGTCAGATATAATACATATACAAAATAGATCTCTTTGAGTCGATTTGTTTACCTTACTGAGTAAAATATAAACAATTAGAGTAAAATGTAGTATATATATACCACACAGATCTCATCAAGTCGGACAGAAAGCTCCCCCTAGTGTTCGAAAAGTACAACTGACCTTTCCCCCAAAATGAATCCAGTTCTTCCTCTCACTAAGATCTATGTGAATATAAATTTTCAAAATGATTCATGAATTCTTTTTAGAGTTATAGCGTTAACAAAGTGAATCACAGAGTTGTGGTTGGCAGCTTTTAGAAAAGATCAACCCATTATGCGGTTTTAATGTTCTGGCTGATAAGTTCCTTTTGTTTTTTTCTCCTTCTGAGAAATGTCGGCTCAACATTTGTTGAGGGGGTGGAGGATGTGAGTGTTCAGCATCATTTGGCAGACTACCTGACAAGATTGTAGGAGATGTGTATTCAACCACTCTGTGTGGATTGGTCAGGTTCCAGGTTCCAGGTTCCAGGAATTATTGGGTTCTGCCAGTACCTCCACCCACCTACCGCTCCGTTCAACCGATGATTCTTTCTTCTCTTTATCCTCCTCGCCATGAAGAAAAACGTTTTTTGACAAAACTGGATTTCTTCTGCATATTTTATATTTTTGGGGGCGTCTACATTTACTAAAATTAATTTTAAACATTCCAAATAATCAGATTTATTAAATTATTTCATGGTGAAATATTGTATTCCATGGAAAATAGTTCATTTTTATTACCTTTTGGTATAGAGTGTGTCTAGAAAAACTTTCTGGAGTTTTTTTGGTTGCACAAAGTTACGTAACTCTGTTTTTGTCGCTCCTCACTTGCTTTAATATACCAAAGAAAGAAATAAAAGAAATAAATCCTACTCACTGACTGGAACTTTCTCAATATTGAACCGTGGGGTCCCCCAGGGCTCAATCTCTAGCCGCTTACTTTTTTAATATATTAAATAATATTATAAATAGTTTCTGTTATGATCCATTTTACAATAAAAAAATATATAGAGACTCAAACTGAGCTAAACCGATAATCTGAGCAGGACATGAAAGGTTCAACGCATTATGGGAAACAATGAGCGTCCGTCGCTAACGTAGATCGGATAGAAGACACAAATCGCATATTTTACGACAAAAGCAAACATGAACGCAACACAAGCCTTGAGCCAAACGGAACAGGGGTTGTCGACGAATCAGAATCAAGCATTTTCATTGGCTTTAGTATTATTTAGAGTGAATTTCAATGATGTCATCACACCTTTTTTGTCCCGGTACTTTACTGTTGTGATATTGCAGCAGTGGAATTGCAAATGCTTCACCTCCACTTGAGCCAGTTTTCTTGAAACGGAAAGAAAGACGAGATTTGAGAAGCTGCTCTTTATTTTTATTTCATCACCCGGTTCAATAATTCCAGCCTCTCCTGAAGGAGGAGCTTGTTCTGACCCGAATCAAAGCCAATCTGCACACGATGATCTACCGACGTAAATTAAGCATTTTTTCTTTAAAATCGTCGACCCGAGGATCCTCCCACCATCTACTCTACGTCTGTCCTCTCTGCCTTCTTTTCCTCAGGCCATCCCTTCATCGCCCCCCCCCCCCTCTTTCGCTCGGCTCTCAATCACGGCCCCAACCTCTGGCCACTACCTTTCTTTTCTCATTTTCTTTTCTTCTCTTTTCTATGTCCATCTTTTCAGTATCAATCAGTTGTCTCCTGGTGGACTGGTGCTGAGGCTTCATTATGCTCTTCCTCCCCCCCTGCTCTCATATTTATTTCATAGCAAGAAGCCTCAGGAGGAAGGCAGGCACCCGCTGGCAAATGAAAGGGTGAATTTCCACATGCATTATTCTCACATCGAACCGCCGCAGGGGCGAATCGCGCCCCGCGGCATCCGACAGCACGCAGACACGGCCGGCAAGCACACATACGGAGACATACAAATTTGCAGAACAATGAAATGGCTGTTTCCCATTACGACAGAAACGTAGCATTCGGAGACGGCGTACGACACGCAGAGCTACATCTGTGTTTGACACCGGTACTCGAAGGACGAGAACGTATATTTACGATGCTCGCTGTTTTAAACATTAAGTTCAGGTGACGTTCTACTTCGCATAATATGAATGTTTTGTCCTCGAGACGCCCGTCACATGAAGACGAGACGTATCGATGAAGTTTGCACCTCAGATCAAACACAGAATCCATTTAGAGAATTTGAATCCAAGGAGACAGATGCTGGACGACTATCATCTCTATCGGAGGTGAATGCGAGCAAACTGGCGTGGAAATTCTTCCGCTGAAACGTTCCACGAACAAGAAAATTGAATCAAAACAATGACGAGATCCAAGCAGGGATCCGGAAAAAACATGTGAGGAATTTGAATGAATTCCTTCAGGTGTTTTTCCTGAGATGTGATTCCTGTCCCTTGAATCTGAGAAAAGAACAACATGGAAATGAAGTTCTTGAATTCTCCCATTCATGTGTCCATGAAGTCTAGAAATCTGTAAGTCCACTTAAAAACATAAAGAGATGGATAGATAGAGTGAGAGAGAGGTAGAGAGAGAGAGAGGTAGATATCGAGAGATAAAGAGAGATAGAGAGAGAGGTACTGCGAGATAAAGAGAGATAGATAAAGACAGATGGATAAAGAGAGATAGATAAAGACAGATGGATAAAGAGAGATAGATAAAGAGAGATAGAGGGATAGATAGATAAAGAGAGATAGATAAAGAGAGATAGAGGGATAGATAGATAAAGAGAGATAGATAGATAGATAAAGAGAGATAGATAAAGAGAGAGGTAGAGAGAGAGAGAGGTAGATATCGAGAGATAAAGAGAGATAGATAAAGACAGATGGATAAAGAGAGATAGATAAAGACAGATGGATAAAGAGAGATAGATAAAGAGAGATAGAGAGATAGATAGATAAAGAGAGATAGATAGATAGATAAAGAGAGTTAGATAAAGGGAGATAGAGAGATAGCGAGAGTGATGGATGGATGGATGGATGGATGAATAGATAGATAGAGAGAGAGAGAGATAGCCAGAGAGAGAGAGAGAGAGAGGGAGAGAGATAGATAGATAGATAGATAGATAGATAAATAGATAGATAGATAGATAGATAGAAAGAAAAATAAAGGCAGATGGTATAGAAGGGAAAGAAAAGGTAAAGGCAGACATTTTACATTGTAATGAACATACTAAATGTATGCTCATTTAATGGTTAAATTACCATAATTGTGTAATTATATGTATCATTAGCATTATGGTAGTATTAGCAGAATTGATGATGATGACGATGATGATTGTCCTTTAGTGTCAGACAAGTCTGATATTTTCTTGCATCTCAGTGGCTCCATTTACAAAATCACAAAACAGACGAAAATTAAGTTTACCCGGTCACCCCAAACATCAAGGGTATCGCTACAAAGAGCCGACAATCCCCTGCGTTGCACAAGCAATCCCCCTGATTTCACTTTTCAAGTCAAACATGAATTTATGTCACAAAAAAATTCCCATTAGTGAGATAAATATGAAACATTGTAGTAAATATGATATATACGAGATAGAGCCAATTCAAACGCATCACATCTGGACTTAATCTAACCAACGGTTGAGGAATTATGACCTGAAAACTTTCAGAGTTAAAGCGTCAAAATTAACATAATTATCAGCATTATTTATGAAATGGTATGTAAGAAATATACAACTGAACTTTCCCAAAAACAATCCAGTTCTTCCTCACACTAAGGTCTTTGTTGGCACAAAATTAGCAAATCATCCATGAAATAGTTTTTGAGTTATCCCCGACTTTTCGTGGGATATATTATTGGCCAGCCTTAAAATATTGGTAGGCAGTTTCTCAAAGTTTCATCAGAGGTTGTATCTATTGTACATCATACAAGAACAATAATTATCATACGTCTGGTACAGTTTTCGGCTAACAACATGCTAGCTCACGTATCACTAATTGAACTGATGCCAAAAAGCTTCTTTAAAATGTTAATTTAAGGCCAGCAAGGAAAAAGACCCGAAAAACTATTGCAAATTCAACGATTTATGAGAAATGGTTCTATATACGGTTCATATTAGATTCTGTGGCTCTCACACACAGTCTCAGACACACACCAGCTCACACACACACACACCAGCTCGTCATGTTCTTTGTATGTAGGGATATCGTCATGTATCCCTGCATACATAACGAGCCAGAACGAAAAAGGCGAGAAGAAGGGCGAGGAGATGAGCGAGCGGCGCAAGTCCCTATTAAACTTGTAAATGAGTGAGTCGGCCGGCTGGAAGATTGAAGCTTAGCCGCTGTTGACTTAACAGAAGGAGAGATGATATCCAGAGTCGGAGGAGTTCTATAGATCTGGCGTGTGCCTTCAAGACGCCGCGACTAACGACGAGTGTCGACATGTCTCCAGAGCCAATTACCCGTGGCAAAACACATGCAAGCCAGTTAATTACAGAACCACATGTACAGGAAAGAGAAGCAATTAAGAGCCTTTAAGATTAAATGCTCATTCACATGCGCGCACGGATAATTACAGACATGTATGCAAAAAATAAATGGCAATTATGACCGATTATAACGAAACATGATTTTAGGCTCGGTATCATTAAAGCAGACAATTAGTGATAATTGCAAAGAGTCTGTTTTAACGCACAACAACTGGCATGTTCACATGTACACCCACCAGCACATGTGACAAAGACGCACACACCCAGGAGAAGACCCGGGTTCAATAGGTGTTCTGATCCGCCCAGTGGTCAATAGTAGTGTGGGCGGTAAATCTAGAATATGGCCGAGATTAATTTTCCTCAAAGTAAGCGGTAACTATTTTTCATGGTTTTCAGCCTTCCTGGTTGTTGGTGGCATTTGTTCTGGTGCGTTTGAAGGTCAGAGGTTAGGACAAAGATTTTCAGAATTTTTGTGCCCCCCTAGTTGCTCCAAAACTCAAAACTCTCATAGCGACAAGTGCCGATCAACTTGGAATAAGGTTTTATTTTATTTTTTTCCCACAACCGAAAAACAGTTAAATTCTAATCCGGTTCATAATTATAAAAAAGAACAGATGACGCCAACACTCCCCAGCAGGATGTCCCAACTGTTAATACCCACAAAACTACACTGACACCATGAACTCCTGGTCATTCACCCCCATAACAGAGACCCCTGAGAAGATTTGAGTTTTTTAATGCTATGAAAATGTACGTTGGTCATAAATTCCACTGCACCGCTGGACTTTCCCTCATATCGCAATGTTTGGACACCACCGACTTAGACGATACCATTAATGCCAACTATAGTGTGTGAGAATCCACACCGTAGATTGATTAAGAAACTGCTCTCTCTTTGTTTGACCTTTAATCAAAACTAGAACAAACGGACATAGTTCATAAATGATTTCCTGGATCATTTTCAAATATTATACCTCCATAGACTTAACTTCCTGACCGTTGGTACGACCTGGTCCAGATTTGGTGCACATGAATCAAGCAGAGATCATATTTATCATAGTTTTTCCAAAAAGCTCATGGCGTCTCCGATTTCTGAAAAGGTAAAACGAAATCTTAGATCCATGCAGTCTTTCCAAATATTCCTCAAAATCAAATCACTGGTGTCCAACAGAGAAAAACCAACAAATTGCACTGGAGCTTCAAGCAGTGACGATTTAACCCTCACACCCCTGGAACCCTACGGGTCATGGGCCAGCCACCGCCTCGCAACAGAACCCCAGCAGGTAAACACCACCTTGACTTTTTGTTCCTTTATTAACGCTCCATAAAGGGATTCAAAGTCAAAGACCGCTCCAGGAAAAGTTCTTGTAAATCCAGTCTCGTTGGTCACAAAAGGTTTGTTTCCTGTTGCCAGTGGATGGCGCTATCACTACCTCACGTCTTTGGTTATTTATGAAAGGAGACGGATAACGATGATACCAAACAATAATAAAACATTCCGAAACAAAGTTTGCCACATTTGAATAAAACCAGAAATGGTTGCCAAAGAGGCATCATGTCCTACTGTCAATCCTTACCTTTAAATCTAATCAGTTCTCCGTCATTGGACGTGTTTCTGAACTGACCTGAAGCAAATTTACCCAAACCGTTCATCGAAGTAGGAATCTTGGAACGACCACATAACCCAGGCGTAAGAAATAAAGAGATAGCTTTCCAAGACCTTCCAAAAAGAAGTTGTGTGAAGTTCTCAGAATAACTCAAGGAGCTGGCATGAGTTCATTTTTAATCCGCCGATGCTCTTCATGAAAGGAGACGTCAGTCAGAATGGCCTGAACTAAAATGGCCATGGCCTGTCATCTGACTAAAAGTCAGATGACATAAAAGTCATCTGACTAAAAGTCATCTGCCTGTCATCTGACTAAAGTCAGATGACAGCTACATTGAAGCTGAAGGAGAGATAATGTGTGTGAGCGCTTATTCACCAGGGTCAGACGTAGTCGGATGTCGCCACCGAGAGCTGAAGAGTTTTTTGGGAGCAAAACAATACAACCAAATGACTGGAAGAAAAATGTGCTCGGATTTTTGTTTTTTGTGTTCAGAGGACATTTCAAAACCCCCCGGCTCTGCTGAAGAATGAAAACCACTCAGCCAAAAGTTCTGTACGTCCCTGTTTAAATGAATCCGAGCAGATCCATGGACCCAGACGACTCCACGTGGCGTGAGAGCTGGATTTCTTTGCCAATCAGATGATAACTCACCGAATGTCCTCAAGATGGAAAGTTAAGATCGAAACTTTCATTTCACGTTTCATGGACTTGACCACTGGGATGTTGCTGTTAATAAATTCTGGACGCTGGAGACAAACGAGATAAAAACAGATGGATTCCACCCCGATTCACCTCTATGCTCCACCCGGATTGTCTGGTATCGTGAAAGATGTTTGATATTTCGTGAATCAATAGGTCAATGGGTCAGCATTACTCATTTACAGCGAGAAGGTTATGGGCTCAACCCCCCCTAGGAACCTGGGGCCCGTGTTTGGATTCCGTCTGGCGGCTCCAGCTTCCTCTCATGATCCAAAAACATGAAGTATCGGTGACTCTGAATTGGTTGTAGGTGTGAAGGAATTGTCCAGTGTATACACTGGACAGTGTATACACCGGCACAGATTAAGTGGTAACAGAAAACGAATGACTGAATTAGTTAATGTAATAGAATCCAAGATATATTACTAAAGTCCATGATCTTCTGACCCATAATCAAGTACCTCAAAGTCTGAGACCAAATATCCAATCGAACCTAAAGCAGTAGTTCAACTTTCTATTTGCATAATGCATAATGTCAGCTGGGATAGAATCCCGTCCTCTCCATTCTGAACAGGAC
Organism: Lophius piscatorius; assembly: GCA_009660295.1. Lineage (NCBI taxonomy): Eukaryota > Metazoa > Chordata > Actinopteri > Lophiiformes > Lophiidae > Lophius > Lophius piscatorius. The sequence goes on along the minus strand of VRLP01005220.1, from coordinate 17,780 downwards.
AATCTGTTACGGACAATTACTGAATGTATCTCATGCAAAAGTAAGAGATTAGAGATGTAAAGGATCAAAATTTACATCCCTGTTTGTCCGTCCAAACAAGGGACATTTGGAGAAAAACCCTTCGATGTCCTTTCAGCTGTTTGGTTGAGCCTTACCGAAAAATGTGAGTGAAACGGAATATAACATGAACCTGTGGTAGGATGTAAATACTAAAGAGTAAGGGGCAAATAATGGAGCCCTGAGGGACACCAAAGGTTTTCACATGAGGGGACTTACTAAACAGAATGACCAAAACTTGACTCAACCAATAAAGTCTAGTAGTTTTCTAAAAGCGTGCTTTACCGAGACGGTTGGGAGATTTCTTTTACTCTCTAACTATTTTCTATGAAAGTCTGATTTTCTTTTCACTCTTTGAAAAACATGCTTGACCAAATAATCTGTCATTTGACGGCAAATCTAGAGCGACTAAGATATACATAGATGAATTAAACTATGTGATTGTTTATATTGTTGGTGAGGACATTTAAGGGTTTTAACGGAGTGGAAGGCTTCTGCGAACCAGCATCGTGAAATGATGATGCGACTTCATGTCTAATTCTTTTTACTCGCTGCTTCTCTTTGTCTCTGAAAACAATCGTCCTTCACAGAATGACATGTTAGAGTTTAACGCCTTTACGATGTCCCGATGATGTCCTGTCTCGGTCGGATAACTAAGAAAGTCCACTTGCATCGACGTTCGATTGTAAGAACTTCCATTAAGTGGTCATTCTTTTGTATACAGAATAAATAAGAGGCGATTCCACTTGCGCTTACTCAGTTGAGCCCTTGATTCGTCTTATTCCAGCATATTAACCTGCATGTTCACCTATCGTCAACCGCCGACAGCTTCTAGAAACACCCAGTCAGCCTCTGACTCCATTAACCAGCAGGTCTCTCATTTACTTAACGCCACGATTTGACAAAAAGAAAACACGCATCTATAAAAAAAAGCAATGGTTCTCCATCGTCGTTTCCCTAACAGGTTCTTAAAAAAACCTGGGGTCGTTTGTTTCGATGTTGTGGTAAACAAAATCAATAATTCAAGAGAAATCCACGAGAGCAGAACAAATGTTTACCGCAAGAGCAAACAAATCACTGCAGAACAGTCGGGGGGTGTTTGGTTTGCTTACCTTCAGGGTCACACGAGGAAGAGGAGGAGTAAACAGCGTAGCAGGACAAGCCAGCGTGGCAGCGCCGGAAAAGAAGAAAAACACAATATCATAGTTAGAGTCGGACATTAGTCCATTAGAATGTCGGGGAAGAATCATTCTTCCTCAGCGGAAACACATCAACGTCTCTTCATCGACACACACAGGCTGACCAACCCGCGTCTGCAGCCTCACGGACCGACCGTCGGGGCGAGGAGAGCAGCTGGCAAGTGTTGCTCAGATGAAGCACTTAGTTTGGCAGTTAATCAGCCGTGACTGAGTCCGGCCCGGCTGCTCGGAGACCTGGGAAATTTGGTGCCTTTTGCGAAAGTTGTTGGTTTCAGTGGAGTCAGACATTGCTTGTACAAACACACACACACACACACACACACACACACACACACACACACAGGAAATCATATCAACACCGTGTCAGTGTGGGGGCACTTCCATCCCTATGATGACCAGCCACCTGGGGTTCTGGGACTGGACCGCCCACAAGCTGACATTTCTCATGTGTCAAATCCTTCATTGTTTTTCCAAAAATCTTTACTGGTGATGAAAAAAATCAGACAAAAAAGATTCTTCCTTCTCAAAAGTAAACCTGCAGGCTTTGCAAATCCACCGCCCTTTTTTGGTGCGGGTCCGACAGCACCGATCATATAAAACAACTTGTTTTGGTGAAATAACTCAATCGACCTGACCGACTGTTGGGTTGAGCTCCTTTTGAGTCACTATCTCTAACGGAGAAAATGTGACTGAACCAGTTTATTGTATGAACCCAGTGGCAGCAGGTGTTTGCTAACGGTAACAGGAAGGTGCCGAGGACGGAGCCATGGGGGCCAAATGTAAAGTGCATTATAAATTAAATGTATTATTATTATTATTATTACCACATGTTCACCCGTAAATGTCCTCATAAAGAAAAAAAGAAACTACAGACAGATTAAACCTTTGCATGTTTTAATTCCTGGACATTCTTAATTTACCGTTAAATGGCAAATTGTTTGGTTTTTAAAGAGTAAAAAAATAGAAAATTCTGAATTATTTCATTATTTCATAGAAAATATTCCAATTTAAATAGATGAATAATTCTGTCATGCCTTAATATTCCCCACCCAAAAATTCTACTTATTTAATAGAACTCTTTTATGGTTAATGTCCTCTACTCAGTGGTCCTTTTCAGCCGTGGTGTTGCACCAGGGCTCCCGCCTCGGCCCCTTACTATTTATCATATACATGCTAACACTGGGTCACATTATAAACAGGTTCAGTCGCTTTTTACAGTAAGAAATAGGGACTCACAATTAGCTCAACCAAACAGCTGAGCGGGATATTAAAGGGTTACTAAGGGATAACTTTCAGAGGGTATATTAGTTAGCGCGTGTAGCGAGAGTTATTGATGTGTGTTTGAACAGAAGTACCAATAAAGGCGTTTAGTGTGAAATTCATTAAGCAAAACTCCAGTGCCTACACTTGGATGAACCTAGAGTCCTACCAGAGGGATGAAAAGGTTCTGGAGGATGCAAACAACACTCTGGATGACTTTAAATGTCTGCTTGATGAGCAGACAGGTAACCAAACCAACTGTCTGAAGTAAGAGTCCTCTGGGATCCCGATAAAACGTAAAGACTTCGATCTACTGGCGACATCTGGGGGATGTCGATGCGTCTCTTGACACACTTTACTCTCACCTAAAGGTATTAGTTAGCAGCGGCGCTTTGATAAACATCTGCTGGATGGCTGTGATGAGTTTTCAGAGCGACGTGAGACGGTTTGTCAGAAGAGGTTGGAGGGGGATACCGAGCAAAAACGCTGCTGCCCACAGCCTGGACTTAACTAGGGGGCAGAATCGAAGAGAGTCGGGGGATTCGCCGCTTTAAAGCAAAGAATCAGAATTATGCTTTTAGTGCTCTCACACACACACACACACACACACACACACACACACACACACACACACACACACTTGCCGGGGGGGCAGGCAGATATGAAAAAGGTGGAGCCCATCACTAGCCTCTATTAGTCTTGGACCTGTCAATCATCTCCAACCACTCCAAAATCCCACACTACACAACCCATCCAAGGCTGACACACTAATAGACACACACACATTCACACGCAAACACGCGCGTGCACACACAGACACACACGCACACTCTTGTCAGTCAATTAGGACCTTCACACACCTGTCTCCAGATTTCCCTAAATCATTCATCACCACTAACACACAATTACTATGTGTGTGTGTGTGTGTGTGTGTGTGTGTGAGGCAGGTCAGATGTTATATGTCAGGTGAAAGTGTGCTCATATGAGGAGGAGGAGGAGGAGGAGGAGGAGGAGGACATAAAACAAGTGGCTGCAGAGGAGAAGTGAGTTTATTTTGACTCTGGCAGTCACACTGGGGGTCTCTGGAGCTCGGGGGGGGGAAATACAGCCGCCAACAATCAATATCTGCACCATCAGAGGGGAAATATTTCTGTGCAGGGATCGCTTACTGCGTTACGACAGTGTCACCATCCGACTTTGTAGCCCTACAGACTTATTACAATTCTTTTAAAGTGTTTTAACCTCATAGTTTCTAGTTTTACAGCAGATTTGTTGGCAGAACGTCATAGTGAGATTATAGACCGTTAGAAATGAATGTTTATAACTAGAGTATATATATATATATATATATATATATATATATATATATATGTATACATATATATATAGAGAAAGACATATATAACATATTTACAAATACATATATAACATATTTACATATACATATATACATATGTATACATTTATATACACATATATACAAATTTACATATATATATGTAAATATATGCACACATACATATATATATATATATATATATACACATATATGTAGACAGACATACACATAAAAGAAAAAATAAGAAAAAAACACACACAGACGTGCTTCTATAGAAGTAATCTACGTGAAAGTAATTAGTTACTTGTATAATAAATCACACTGATGTAATTCATGCACACATTGGGCAAAATATATTGAATTAAATGTGACCCTGTACAGCTAATTAATCGAGATTATAATTTAAAAAAAAAGCATTAACGTCCTCAGCAGCTGTTTCTCAGGTAAGATTCCCCGATAATAAAGGCCTGACATTTAACGATATAACAGCCAGATATTTCCCTCAGGAGTCGGTGAGGACCGAACCCCAACAAAGACGGGTAAATATTAGAATGATCCAATTGTTCCAGACACGGTCCAGAGGGACGGAAGCGCTGTCCCGCGTCTGCTGGAGGTGAACTCAAGCAACCGTTCGGTAACAAGCATCCCATATTAACATCCGGATTGTTTCGAGAAAGTTTTTGTTTTTTCCGGCGCCTAGTGGCAAAAAAAATTTAATAAATAAAAATCTATGGATTCAAAAGTGGAACAGAGTCACGATAAAAGTTCCCGTCTGCTTGGAGACGAAGAACTTGGACGAAGGAATTTCTCTTAAGTCGGCAGATCATGACTTTATTAATCAGAGTAGGATACTGTGAATAAAATTTTTTGCATTTTGTCTTTTTAGGGTGTCTAATTGTGAAAAGGAAACTTTGGGTGGAAAGTTTTTTTTTTCATTATCGGAATTTGTAAAACGTTCCTTTGGTTGGAGGGTGAGGGTGGAGGAAATACAGAGATAACATATTGTGTCTCAAGGTAAGGTGTGTGTGTGTGTGTGTGTGTGTGTGTGTGTGTGTGTGTGTGTGTGGGTGTGTGTGTGTGTGTGTGTGTGTGTGTGTGTGTGAGTGATTGAGCTGAATTATGATTTCACAGTCCACGGTCACCTCAGGGGTTCTGAAGAATGGACTGTGTGTGACATGCATTTTTATTTTCTATGAAAGTTTGAGATTGTGTGTGCTGAGTGTGTGTTTTCACACAGTTGTGTGTGTATGTGCATAAGGGTTTGTTTATGCTTTTCATTCATGGTTGCATTGAAGTCGTCGCAACTTTTTCTCCTGCTGTGCTTCTTCAGCTCTTTTATCCGGTTCAGAGGCCCGTTGGATCAGGAGGAGAGGAACGAGGAGGAACAAAGACGGAGTCCTCGTTTGGACGGGAAAGTGTCTAAAAGAAACTGAATGCTACGGTAATAAAATCTTGGAATGCGACGGTTTAATTTCCTGTATTTTCTGCTCGTCTCATTTAAAAACAAAAACGTTTCTTTGGCCCGCGATTTTATCTTTATCTTTAATCCCTCTATCAGATCTTTAACCAGTCTTCTCTTTTTGTAAGTGAATAAGATGCTTCCAAGCAGCTTTAACTCCTGAAAACATTGTTGTCCTCTTTCTCCACATCCAGGAACCTCCTCTTTGATCTTCACCTTCTTCTACTTCGTGGCAGCTCCATCTCCAGCATCCCTCTACCAGCAGATCCACTATCCCTCTTCTTCTTCGCGGGTCCAAACCATCTCAATCTGTCCATCTCCAAGACGTCTAACCTGGTCTGTCCCTCTGATGTCCTCCTTTCTAATCCTGTCCTTCCTCCTCACTCCCAGAGAACATCTGAACATCTACAGCTCAGCCTCCTGCTTTCTGGTCAGAGTGGCCCCCCACCACAATCTTGGAAACCTTTCCCTTCACTCCTGCTGCTCCTCTTCTGTCACAGATAACTCCTGACACTCTTCTCCAACCGCTCCACCCCTACCAGCACTCTCTTCTTCACCTCTTTTCCACACTCCCCGTTGTTCTGAACAGTTGACCCAAAGTCCTTGAACTCCTGCACCTTCTCCACCTCTACTCCTCCATCCTCACTGTTCCTCCTGCCTCCCTTTCATTCACACACATGAATTCTGTCTTTCAATTTTCTTTTGTCCAGTTCATACCTTCACCTCTCCAGGTTTTCCTCCACCTGCTCCCTGTCCTCACTAGAGATCACAATGTCATCCACCAACATCATGTTCCATGGAGACTCCTGCCTGACCTCATCTGTCAGCCTGTCCATCACCACAGCAAACAAGAAGGGGCTCAGAGCCGATCCTTGATGCAGTCCCACCTCCACCTTGAAGGTGGGGTGGGACTGAACCAGAAAACTCACACAGATCAAAGACAATGAGAATTATAATATTCAGAATGATCATGTTTGCAAACCCGCTCTCAGTCCACTACGTATCAGATCATCTCAGAACACTGAAATACCTGGAGTCACAAACTTTGACCTGGTGAGCATCTTAGCGGACCGGTGACAGCATTAACAAGACTAACTCCATGCATAATGGAGGAGCAGTGATCTTGACCCAGTTGCACGGTGGCGGAGGAAGCCACAGCGTGCAGATGCTCTTATTATACATGTCAGATGTTAGCCAATCAGAGCGCTTCACCGCCTGACTTTAGTGTGACTGATTACACCGCCCGCTGGCTGCTGGATGGATCGATGCTCATCTGAATACAGGAGGCACTAACGGGGCTCTTTCGTTTCATCGCATTAAAAAACAACTATTGGCACAATCCGCATAGCCTCTTTAAATACGTCCCTGAAAAAGTTTGTGATTTTACAGAATCATAATCTCCTTTTGAGTGAAAGCCTCATAAACTATTACAAGGATAATTTACTAATTTTATACCCGCACAAACATAAGTATGAGGAAGAACTGGATTCATTTTGGGAAAGGTTCAGTTGAATGTTTTCCGACACTATGGGGAGATTTTGTCTCGGAAAATTTTCCGGGCCATAATTTCTCAGTGGTTGAAAGGATTTAATCCAAATTTGGTTCAGATGAACCTACTTGAAGAGTTCTGTCTTGTGTGGGCGGTGTTTTACTCTCAAAGTTTATATTTCACTCCTTCTCCTCCACCGTGGAAGTCTTAAAACCAAATGTATGACATTTCAAAGAGAAAAATAAAACTTTCTTCGGGGCTCGTGGTTGGCTCTGTGCTGTCGCGAGCTTTAGCCGCACCGCCAATGTTAGCTTCTTGAAACTTGCTGCGTTCCTCGCGGTGATTAAATGCGAAGCGTGTGATTGAGTTCATTGTGCCGAACGTTTTCGTGTTTGATACTCCACAGATTATTCTCGCCTTGCTGGTGTTACTTTTTTTGTTTTCTGGGGTTTTTCTGGTTTACTTGCGAGACGTCTTTAGCCGTGTTAGCTCATGCATGGTGTGCGTTTACGGCGCTTGCATTTAACCAGCACTGACCCAGCCTAAGTGAGGCTGCTAGGCTGATTTCATCAAACTGGGACTCCGTCTCGCTGATATCCGATAATGTTAGCAATATTGAAATTTCTTTTCTGCTGGGTTTAGTCCTCACTGGCTTTATTGATTTTTCCATAATGTGAACGTATTGACATGCTGGCAGGAAGGAGAATAGAATAATAGAATGTTTCTATCAACCTAAGTAGTGACAGTCAGAGGCGCTGGTGTGTGTGTGGGTGTGTGTGTGTGTGTGTGTGTGTGTGTTAACACAGGACAATCACTTATCCAACTCTGTGTGAGAGCACGCATGTGTGCATGTATGTGTGTGTGCGGTGAAGGTCATCTTTCCGTGTCCTGCAGGTTAACGGTGTGCAGCTTCCTCCGAGTATCGATCCTTTCCAATAAGATGCTTATGGATCAGGCGACTGAGACCGGTGCCGCAGAGCTCCACCGGGTCGGGTGGAGTGTGTTTACCGTGCAGAAGCAATGAAGGGAAAGCCTTCTATTGACTGCGACGTGGGCTAATCACAATTAGCTAAAGTCAATATCGGGGTATAAAACACTTACTGAGTCACGTGTGATCTGAATAAGAAAGTATAAATGTATCGAAGAGAGAATGTTTGGTGTTTTTATAGAAGACTTATTTTCATACTGTTTTTAAATAGTTTAATATTATATATCCTGTTTATATAGCCTTTACTTTGCTACATTTCCATTGTCTATTTTTGTCTTATATGTGAAAAGGGGTGGTGCTAGGCGTGAATAGTTTTTTACATCCATGTAATATCAAGTACTGCGTTACTTTTAATGTATGGAGTATGATATATAAATACAGTCTGAGATACTGATTTAGTTAGTTACATTAATAGAAAACATACTTTAAATATAGCAATAAATATACAGATAAATATAGAAATAAAACGTCTTTGGAAAAATAATGGAATCTAAAAAAATTAGTTAAGGAATACGATTCAGGTCACATCTTTTCTAAGAAATTGTTATTTTCTTTACGATGGAGACTGATGTGCACTTTGACCCCATATTCAAAATAGGGACACATTATATACAACGTAGAAATAATGTGTGTTAGCAAGTTATACGACATTAATCTCATTTTCTGTCGCTTATCCAGAAATGCATTTAAATACATGCACAGTGAGTATTTATCTCATCTACCTCTCAGGCCCTCCATATAAAGATATCAGTGTTTAAATAAAACTAACAGCACTAAATAAAGAGAGAGAGAAAAAATATAAGAGTGTAGCCGACTTTTGACTTTGGATGATTTCCTTTGTGGAATAGTCACATTCCTCACTATGTAGTTTAGATTTCTATAAGATAAACGTTGAGCTAAAGTACAGTCATTATGAAAGGTCGGTAAAGGCTGTAATAACCAAACACCAGTGGCATATTGGAGTTCTTGACGTTCCCTAGATTCTTTTGAGCCGTGGTCTTTATTGCTATTATAGCAGAGCTTTCATGCCAGACATCGAGTCGTAACAAAGCCGAAAAAGTGCATATTGCAATTAAGGATGTGGATAATAGGCACATCTTTCTCACTGATATGGCTTATGAATGGCGATGAGCCATCATTAATGTTATTAATGTTGCTTTTAAGCACCGAAAAGTTCTTGAAATGACCAACAGTGTGGAAATGGACAAAAAGCAGATCCACAAATATGTTCCCCATGGCAGGCAGAAGAAAAGAATAGGAAACTGCATCCCCACATTTGAATAGTTCCCTGTATTACACACTTATTGGACTGAACCGTCGTCTCTGAGAGACAAAAAGCCCCCAATCCCCTGAGTTGTACAAGCTATCCCCCTGATGAAACTGTACATATTAATGTGAAGTTATGTCCTAAGAACTGGATTTTTTTGTTTAAAAAAAAGAAGAAAGAAATTACCCCTGGTGATTAGAATATGAACTATTAGAGAAGAATTGACCCAATCATGTGAGGGGGAACACGTGGGTTAGACAAAGTCAAATTAAATTCAAATGGAGAAAAAAAAAACTCTGCTTCCTTACTGGTTTTAGTTCCCCTCTATTGGAATCTCTGTATCTGTACTGGTTGTAAGAAGGCGTTCTGGAAGCATGCCTTCATGTTATACTAGCTGTTAACGAGCATTTTAAACATCTAGCTACCGTTTGTTGTTGCTGTGACACCGAGCGGAAAGTTTGATGGGGTTAGCATGCCGGCTTAATGATCAAGATCATGATCGGAACAAATTACCCTTAACAGAAACGGCCCCAGCATGTGCCGCTCTATTCAAGGATTCTAACACCGGTAAAACCAGCAGGAGGATATAAATACAAGTGGACGGAACTTATACAGCGCTCTTCTAGTCTAGACGTCTGGTAGATGATTGAGGCTGTCATGGAAGGCGCCACATGCTCATCAGGAGCAGTAACCATTCACACAATCATTCACACACCAATGGAAACGCCATTGGACCAGTACTACTTAAGCTAATGCCTTAACTTGGGAGGGCAAGCGGGTTGACGAATGAGGAGTGAGTGTCATGAATGTAAATGTGGGTTTGGTGGTGAACAGCTTTAGCGCCCGCCTGAACAGAGCTCATAGGTTCCGTCCCATATCTTCAAAAGTCCGTTTCGTTATTTTGGAAAACCACAATATAGACCAACTATGTAGAGAGCGTGGATAAGTACTGGAAAGTAATCAAATTATACACAAAAAATATATATATTATATGTATAATATATGAACCCAATAGAGGAGCTTAAATTCGGCGTTTAATGGCCAGCTTGAACACGGACTACTGGTTCTGTTTCATATCTCATACCAGAACTCTCGACACACGTAGGTTAGGTCCATATTTGCCAAAGATGATCGTTACATGCCATCGCAATGCTACGATTGAAACAGAGACAAAATCGTAGGTTCAGCCCATTTTTGGTGAAAAGCAAAAAAGAAATGACTACAAATGAGAGAAAATGTTAAATGTTGTATTTTCCTGTTATAAATAAAGTTTATCATTACTTCTCTTACATTTTGGTTTTCAAAAATATTTTCAATTTCATATATATATATATATATATATATATATATATATATATATATATATATATATAAAAAGTTCCATCTGAGACGAGTCTCAGCTCACAGCGGCCTCTCCTCTCTGATTGAATAGGAAATACGCAAATTCAGCGATTTTGATTATAAATAATTATACAGAAATAACATTCATGGCACATATCCATCGACAAATATAAATATTTTTTAAATCATCATTATTTGAGCCTCACCTCTGACCCCTGACCTCACATCCACTATCACCTCCTGAGGGGGCGGGTCATCAGGGAAACTGATTTCTGAGATAGGTAGGACATAAAAAAAATCCTCTCTGCTCTGGTCTTACGAGAGTAAAAAAGGAAATGAGTGAGTGAGTGTGAGGGAGTTGGGTTTGTTTCATTACATGTCAGCATGAAAAGCAGCGGCGGCTCGTCTCGCTTCGGCTCTCTCTCTCTCTTGATAGAGCTATTTGCCTAAACGCGAAGCCGCTGCATGAGAACGGTGTCAATTTATATGCAAAGTTCACGTCAGCCCACAGGATGACAGGAAAATAAGTTTAATTCCATTAAAGCGTTTGCCGTCACACTGAAGAATACGCTATCATCTTCTGGGAAGTACTCTAGAATTTAGCGCCGGATGTCAAGTTAAACCCATTCATTACTGGATTTCCAATCGACTTAGCTACTATTTATTGAATTTGACGTCTATTACAGAGCTTCGCGGCAATCAATTGAAAAATATGAACTCTAATACTCACTCTCCTCTGGCTCTTATAACATTCTCCATCATTATGTCCACCAGGTAGTCTTTAGCTGTCGGCCCACAGTTTACTTCGGAGCGGGTTCTGTAGGTTTTAGTGCAGATTTTACAGCATTTCTCTGAATATTACCCCGGGAGTCATCTAAGAGTGAACCAAAGACGGGGAAATTGGATCCAGAAAGATGGACTAAGAGCTGAAACTGATTGTAAAGTTCAGTAAAGTTGAAGGGGGCTGCAGAGGCGGCTAATAATCCACTGATTTTTCTTTGGAGACACTTTGTGATGGAGGGAACAACTAGTTTTATCGGCAATCGGCCGAGCAGCCTCACGTAAGTCCGGTTGGGTGCTGGTTAGACGCCTGGGCGGATAACCCAAACACAAAGCGTGAGGTTGGGGGCTTTTCGTCAACGACGACAGCATAGGTCTAGTAGGTCCATTGAAACCAGTAGCACGAACAGTATGTGTATATTTCTCAAAAACTCCCAAATCTACATTGTATAAACAATCCACCGGATTGAACTCTGATTTAAGAACAGTGTTTTTCATAAAAAATGAAAACGCTGCCCCCTAGTGAGTAAAATATGATACAGGCAAGCTAGATCTCCTCGAGGCATTTCACATGCATCCGATTTGGGCTGAAGCGGACCAACAATTGGAAAGTTATATCCTAAAAACAGTGTTTTTCCTCAGGAAAACTCCCCCTACTGAGTAAAATATGAACTCTTAGACCAGATCATGCTCTATATAAGATAGACCTCTTTAAGGCGAGTCACATGCTAAAAATCTGGGCTAAATCCGACAAACAATTTAGGAAGTAATATCCTAAAAACAGTGTTTTTGGGAAGGAAAACTCCCCCTAGTGAGTAAACTATGAACTCTTCAGAGTAAAACATGTTATAATCAAGATAGATCCCTGAGGCGATTCATATGCATCGATTATGACTACATCGGGTCCAAAATGCCCCAGATATGTCCCTCTAGAGTAGCAAATATGCAACCAACCCCTCTCGAAATCAACCCAGTTCTTCCTCATACTAAGGTCTATGTTGGTTTAAAATTTGAAAATGATCCGTTGAACAGTTTTTGATTTATCGCATTAGCACAAAGGATCTGCGGCAGACGCGGATGACGGTTCAAATTCCAATTCAATATATTTTATAACAATACGTTTTTGGACTTTTTCATGTCGTCATAGGAACTTTAAAAACATCACGATGAAGGACACCAAGCTCAATTTTTCTCGTATTCTTATTTGCAGTTCAACACTGTCTCATCAGGTGACCTCCGCCTCCTTTCACCGTGCAGAAAGACCGGGCGGAGGTGAAGTTTTTCTTCACTCGGGCCGTGAACTGTGGAAATTCCAGGGGCAGTGGGAGAAATGATAAAAACCGACAGAGTGGAGGATGTTTTGAATCTTCTGAGCAGGTGATCTGAGCTACACTGTAAAACGGCAGAGGAATATGTTTTACTCTGATCAGACCTTTTCAACCAAACTGACACATCATTTGGTGAAACACACGCACACAACACTTCTGTGTGTGTGTGTGTGTGTGTGTGTGTGTATGGATGTGTGTGTGTTGGAGCTTGTTAGCAGACATGTTGTTTTGTCCATCAAGCATTGCTCACTTCCTTTGACCTTTAGTTTAATTAATCTATTCTCCATGGAGCCAAACTAGAATTACACACACACTCTAGTGTGTGTGTGTGTGTGTGTGTGTGTGTGTGTGTGTGTGCCCACTAATAACTGTCTGGGAGTTGCCTTCAGTTGAGCATCCCTCTATTCAACATTGACGTAATCTTAACGTATCTTTTCTTCCTTTTTACTTTCCTCTCATGTTTGTTGCCTTGAAAATATTTATTTTTTTCCTTTTATAGTTTCATCCCCATCAGTGCCAAAAGAAGAACTGAGACTTTTTTTTTCCATTTATTCTAACTATTATCTTCTTGAGGCTATAAAATTCTCTCTTCCAAAGGAAAAGACTCGGAGCAGGTGGTTTATGATTTAATCCATCACATTACACCATTTTCATTTAAATTTTGTCCATTTTTGCTTTAATATATAATCGCTAAAGTAATATTGCCCCCATTATTTATCCCGGCTTGATTTGTGTTTTTGCATTAAGTTACAGCTCACGTCATAGCTCTCACCATAAGGACATGAATTATTTTTATTGTGTTGCAGGTACGATTAAGGAACAAATTGTTTATTGTTTTTTGGTCAAATACTCACATTTGTTCGTCCCTTTCTTCAAACCAAGTCGATCCTTTTCTTTTAGAAAGGAACCGCCCACATTTTCCTTCCATTAATGGGTTTTGGTGATGTCATCTATGACATCACTGGTTCCATTCCAGTGCAGGGGTTGTATTTTTTTTTCTATTGTTTGTCAAATTATAGTTTTTATGATTGCGTTATACAAAATTATTATCGTTAATTTACCTCGGTTAAAGAAATATGAATATTTTCTAAGGTCATATTCGTGAATGTTTATCTTTTTGAACTTCTCGTATTGATAAGATTGAGGGAACTTCCCTACACATTTGGATTGTGGTATCGTCTGATTTAATCGCAGGTGTGAAACTGATCATCCTATAAAATCAGTGAAGAATTAAGACGTTCAAGACCAAAAGTTGTTTTGGTTGTTTGGATTTTTTGTTCTCTTTGGTTTCATCTACTTCACCTTCCACTTCAGCGTCTCTGCTCAGCCCATTGAGCTCCACTCCAAAATGAACAAAATGCATCCTTGGAGACTCTAATAGTTAGTTATTATCAGTTATTTATTTTGAAATATAAAATACGTGTGAGGTATTTATTGAGTGTTTATTACTTCGGAAAAGGACATTCATTTTGATATGTAAGCAAATATTTTATATATATATATATATATATATATATCTGTGTTGAAATAAGATATTTAGAGTGATCATTTGTTTACAAATGGTAAGTTATTTAAATTTTTAAATAGTTCTTTATGTTGACCTTAGATAGAAGATGTTATTAAATAGTTTTTTTTAACTTTGAGGGGACTTATTGGAAAATGTTCTCTACGTCTCTTACAGGTGATCATGTGATGTTTCTCTGGCGCCGCCCACCGATCGGGTCCGTCCTCGTCCAAGTTTAGCAAAGGGTCCGAAACATCCACAGATAGTGAATTCTACTCTCTTGTGACCTCTTGAAATGAAGCTCCGTAGCCTCATCATAGCTTATAACCTCAATATGAGCATACCTACGTTTGCAGCACCTCTCTTATAATTCCTCATCTGAAGGACATTTTCGAGGCTTTTAGAGGAAGTAAGCAGAAATTTAGATTAAAAAATAAATAAATAAATAAAAACACCCGAAGAAAACCTCGAAAAGTCTGTAAAGTAATCATGAACATCCTTTTTTTTTTTTTGTGACCCTCTAGGATTCATCACGGAAAAGCTTTGAGGCTATGACCGCCATAAACACACACAAACACACACACACACACACACACACACACACACACACTTTAAGGTCACCTTGTTTACTTTCAGCGCTCTGAACAAGCTGGGAGGCAGAGCCTCCAATGAATGATGCTTGTTGACGAGAAGCTGACAGTTCGCTCGACTGCAGGACCGACCGTCTGCAGCCCTTCACACTTTATGGACCTCCTGAATTATGTATTACTAAAAAAGGAATTTCTAAAAGTGACTTGGAGCTTTATTCACATTCGTTGTCTTCATTCATTATTCAGTATTAAGCGTAATTAGTGAAATCAAGGCATAATAATCCTGAGAATTCTATAAAACTTCGGTATTTTGGGAGACAACTTTATTCGCGAGGCGCTTGGAAATATCTCTCCCGTCTGGAGTCACATGACACCCACCTGGGTCTGCTGTCGGAAAGTCAGCGCTATTAGCTCCAATGTTTCTTCTGTGTCCCGACATCTTCAGGATAATCGTCCATCCCTGTTTGCACGAGTCAATGTCAAATACTAAACTTCCTAGTTTCCTCTTCCGGCTCCTTTCCTGCCAGTTCAACCGATTTTTGGCGAGTTTTTACATTCAGCTGTAAAAACTGCATCGACCGATGGCCTTTCTCTCCATCGGTCTAAATGCTAATGCTAATGCTAATTATGCAACCCCACACCAGACACAGAAAATAATATCATCCCTGTTTTTGTATTTCATTTCAGGAAGGAATATTGAAAAAAAGGAAAAACAAGTGGAAATTTGATTTTCTTTTTTTTTGTTTTGAGATACAAGAATAAAAATTGATAAAAAAAGATATGTTTACCTTTCAAAACCAATGCCATCTTTTACTGTTTGGACTTCAGAATAAATATGAAAATGATCCATGAAACAATTTTTAAAACAAAGGGTCAGCTGGCTTTAAAATTTTAACTTTTTGTCCAGTTTTGAGGCTTAATGTAGTTTTTCTATTTCTTGTCTTTTTTTTTTTTAAAAGACTTCTATCCATCTAAGACTCATTTATCCGTCAGATATTTTAATTAATAACACATTTTTTTTGCTCAACACAAGACAATTTGAATATATTTACAAAAAATTTGTCTTTTCACAAGCCGGTAAATTTTAGTTTTGCCGTCCAGCATAATTCATCGGAGGTCTTTTGTTTCCAAAAACAAAGACCAAAAGAACATTACGCCGACAGAAAATGTCATCAGGTCCACCATGAACTTTCTCGACGAAGCCCAATCAGCGATGAGCGGCATCTGTGAGTCACAGACATGCAGCAATTTCAGCTAAAAACAACCCCGTCTGGATTCTTTCATTAGCTCTCAAAGGCTAAGTGGAACTCCCATTTAATAATGTCCTGAAAACAAGATGGACTGTATGATTTTCATGTAATAACACAGTGTTCTCTGTCAGCTAAACAATCCTTTATTCTCCACCAAACTAGATTGTATCACACACACACACACACACACAAAAACACACACACACACACTCAACCTAATTTCCTGTATGGAAACAATTATCATCCCTCCACAACATTTATTAGAAGAAACCAAAAGTAATTCGGGTGCAGCTGGAAAACAATTTTTGTTTTTGTCCTTAATTTAGATGCTAATGGCTACACGGCTTTGATTTAGAGGAGAGGAGGAGAGGAAGAGGAAGAGGAAGGGTTGCTGCTTGTGCGCCCTAAGAACCCTCTTCACTAAAGAGAAGAAAGTTTTCATTTCATCGGTAGGTTTGAATCGTCACCGCTAAGAGCGCCGTTTACAAAACTTCGGTTTGGTCGTACCTTCCTCTCCACGGTCATCATCACCTCCTTGGCTCCAATTTTTACTTGAAACATCTCGTAAGCCACGCCCCTTTCTCTACGTAATTAAGACGGTGACTACTGATGGGAGAGGCGCCTGTTGTCCCACGCTAAACCTTTGGATTGTTTTTAAAAATACATGATTGTGAAAACTTCTCAAACTGTTGTCCTTCCTTAGACCACTTAAGTTTGTACCCGGAACCGTAGACGGCTGTAACTCAGTGGGTCGAGGGTCCGTTCCCCGATCCCCCTACTGTCAGAAATATACCAACGGCATCTCTTACGAAATCAATCCAATTCTTCCTCACACTAAGTCTATGCGGGTCTAACATTGAAACGTAGAAATTCAAGCAATAGTTTTTGAGTTTTGTCAAAAAAAAAAGCATTTCAGGGAAAATGCTGAAAAGTATGTAAAATATGTAAAAGTAAAATGTGACTTATTAGATAACAAAATATGAATTATTAGACTAAAATATGACTTATTAGATAAAAAATATGACTTATTAGAGTAAAATGTGACTTATTAGATAAAAAAACATGACTTATTAGAGTAATATATGACTTATTAGATTAAAAATGACTTATTAGATAAAAAATATGACTTATTAGAGTAATATATGACTTATTAGATAAAAAATGTGACTTATTAGATAAAAAATATGACTTATTAGAGTAAAATGTGAGCTATTAGATTAAAAATATGACTTATTAGAGTAAAATGTGACCTATTAGATTAAATATATGACTTATTAGATAAAAAATATGACTTATTAGAGTAAAATATGACTTGTTAGAGTAGAATGTGACTATGAATTATTAGATATATTATTAGTCATATCTAAAAATATGACTTATTAGAGTAAAATGTGACCTATTAGATTAAAAATATGATTTATTAGAGTAAAATGTGACCTATTAGATTAAATATATGACTTATTAGATAAAATATATGACTTATTAGAGTAGAATGTGACCTATTAGATAAAAACATGAATTATTAGATAAAATATGACTTATTAGAGTAATATATGACTTATTAGATAAAAAAACATGACTTATTAGAGTAATATATGACTTATTAGATTAAAAATGACTTATTAGATAAAAAATATGACTTATTAGAGTAATATATGACTTATTAGATAAAAAATGTGACTTATTAGATAAAAAATATGACTTATTAGAGTAAAATGTGAGCTATTAGATTAAAAATATGACTTATTAGAGTAAAATGTGACCTATTAGATTAAATATATGACTTATTAGATAAAAAATATGACTTATTAGAGTAAAATATGACTTGTTAGAGTAGAATGTGACTATGAATTATTAGATATATTATTAGTCATATCTAAAAATATGACTTATTAGAGTAAAATGTGACCTATTAGATTAAAAATATGA
>VRLP01005219.1:0-37500 GCA_009660295.1 Lophius piscatorius | reverse complement strand
TGGGTGGTGCTGCTTATCAGCCTAATACTTTATGAAAGTAAATAATGAAAGAACCTGAAAAAGCAACCCTTGGCCCAAAATGTATCCATATGCACACTGACCTTCCACCATTTGCTTAACTTCTCAGATTACATTGTTGCTGTAGTTACTTTTCAGCGCTCCCTCTGTTTGAGCTAGAGATGTTGTAACAAACTTGATATAATTTGGGTCTCCACCCTGTTTTAGTTCTAACTGGGCCTGAGGGACAGCAGTGCTGCAGCCAACGTTTGATATACGTGCAAGACAATGACATCTTTTACAACTGGTACAAGCTGGTTCTACTTCTTAATGTCTGCTTGTGTCACACAGCAACCATGCCAGCGGATGTCTTTGTGTGGGTGTTTGGACGGGGGAGTTATTATTCATCATTTCGATAGAAAGCAAAAGGAATCAGTTTTACAACCCTCTGCCTTCATAACCACCCTGGTTAAAATATTGAAAAAGTAATAATGTTTATGCGTTAAATATACCTTACAATGTCACCATGTAAACATATATTCTCTGTCATGAATTGTATTTGGAGAGGAGCTCTCAGAAAGTGATGTTCTGCTTTTGGTTGAACTCCTGAGGGATGAACAATTGAGCAAGCCCCCCTCCCCCAAAAAACACAATCCAAACAGTTGTAATTTAATATGACTTTAATTCATCAAACTTTTGACAGCACTAAAGCACGGATATGTTTTCCCAACTAACAAATAAGGCACATTTTGGAATGCCGTTTCATGGACATGAAACCAGACCTGTGGTCTACTCTCGAAACCATGACCGTCCTTCTTTCCCAGAATCATAGTCTCCCCTTCCCCACGCCTGTATTCTGTCCAATTCAAATATGACATTATTGCAATGTTGCATTAAAACATCTCAAGTGATACAGACAGTAAAAATACAAACACAACTCTCCAGATTGACCGCATAAGTGTTAACACATCATTACATTCACTAAATAGTCATTCATGGAGGCTACACTATCTGTAGCTGAAATCCTTCAGGACTAATACAACTCAGACGTTTTTCTGATAATGCTGAAAACAATATAAACTGTAGCAACCTACTGTATTTAAATCAGTAATACATTGCACAATATAATAATATTTCACTCAAAACCAAACACATGCACATGCAAACTCTAGAATAGTTTTATGTCACACACATTTCTTGACAAAAGTATATTCTCCCTAGGCTATTGATACCACCGTAACATTTTATAATAGTTTCTTGACATCACTTTAAGCAAACTACATCTCACAGTTTTAACGTGCTTATACAGTGGTGAGAATTCATCACTAAAGAAGAAGAAAACAGACCTCCGTATGTTAACACATATCTTCATAACTTTTTCTGCAAAAAGGAATACATGTGACTGTATGGATGTAAATGTCAGCTCTCAGTTTGTTACGTAAAGAAACTGAATAACGCTGTGGGTTATAACAAGGATAACATAATAACACAAATACAATGGCTTATATTTGAGAAAGGGTATTAATTATGTACCAGCTTTTTTTCATAACACTCTATGTAGACATCAATATTTCCTTCATTGTGTAACTTTGTTGCATATTCTATACAAAAAAATTGTTGTAAAAAAATCTTTCCATAAATATTTCTGTAGGATAACCCCTCAGAATATTGTAAAACAAAGGGAAAAAAAAAACTCCCAGCTTTGTGTAATTTTCAGCAATATGTCCTTCAAACACAAAAAGCTTCCACATTGCATAACACTTTAAAAGAGCTACTCCTTGAAACTCATGGCCATCAATTATATACATAAACAGTCTCATCTCTGACAGGGACATAACTTGAGTTTTGCAGATTGCTTTAAAATTTTCAACATCTAGTAAAATGTTTCAAAATACACATCTCATTCATATAAAAAAAAAACTAATTTGAACTGAAAAGGTACTAGAAAAGTCAAGTATATGAAATTCAAGACAATACTTCCAAAAGTAGAGAGATTTTCTTTTGCAAATCTATCAAATGCTTCCATTGGCTCTTTATTTGCCATTTCAAATGGCCTCCTCATAGCATGTCGATGGGTGGAATTAAGTCTCTCAAGCATGATTTCTCATTTCTTTACTGCCAGGAACAAAAATATGGTTTCCTGTTCATGAGGTTAGTTCTGAAGGCATCATTGGTATTTATTCCTCTCACTAAATCCCTGTGCTGTGGGCACTGAGTTTCAGATATAAAACACTGTTGCGGTAATTTCATCACAGAGGAAAGGAAACGTGATGGTAAAAATAAGAAGAAAATTATTACCCAAAAGTAGAGTCAATCAGATTAGGGTTTTTTTCCTTATAATACAGACGCACAACTGCCAGTTCTTTCCTTCTTACCTATCACTACTGGCACTTGCACATCTGAGAATATAACCGTTATGAAGTCATAATTATATTATCAGTATTATCTCATTTTATGCGTTTGCAAAAAGTTACAATACAAAATCCCTACCCTTATATTGGAATTCAACTAATCTTCCCTAAACTGAAAGGTACCATCATCAGCCACAACAGTCCCTCCCACTGAGACAAGACCATGTATATTTCCTGACCAAACCCATAGTTTCTTGGATAAACTAGTTTCCAATAGATAAGAAAATACAAAGAGTGAGGTCCACAGTTGTGGTGCGATTCTGTTCTGTTGTGAAGAAACGACTAAGAAATAACATCTATGTTGATCTTCCATGACAACAGACCACAGTAGGATTGTTATTGCCAGATGGAAATGCTGCCTCAGCCTGTGCCTCCAACCCAGCAAACTCATTGAAGCGAACACCCACCATGCCATTTCAGGCTGCTAAGAGAGGATCCGGATCACTCTCTTCTCCTCTGTCAGACCTTGAACCTGGATTAATTCGTACTGTGCATCTCAACCACCACATGCACGTATACTGTCCCAGCTATTCATACTACCTATACTACCATACCAGTCCACATACTTCAGGATCATTTAAATCTTTTTGAGGCACATTCAGTATGTTATATTAAAATAGAATCAACCAGCTTTGATAAGGCCAGAAATACAGTACATGTAAAATACTTTTCCTGTAAAAAAAAAAGAAAAATTACTTGAAATGCAGGATTCTACAAGTCAAACTACCAACCTCTGTAGTGCTTTAAGTCTACACGGTGATATATGTAAACAAGATGTGTAGTGTCCTTCCTTTAAAGACATCAATTTTGCAATAGTAGGCACTTAGATCCATAAAATCATCATCACTTTCAATACATCCTTGAATCTTCAGCCTGAACACCTCACAAATCAACCCTGCCCTATGAAACCTCACTGTTTCCTTCAACTGAAACTAAAAATCATTCGGCCTAAGCTTCAACTCCCTCTGAACACTTTTACACAGCATCAGCTATTGGACATAGTTTAAAAGGGTGTGAGCCCATGGAAAATATTTCAATCAGCTCTGCTAAGGCTGCCAGGCATCAGTTGCCCCCAAATATGAACTCTAATGTCTTTCTAACTCTCTCTCAAACAAACGTCATCTTTGTCTTTTACTAATGTGGGGTTAAAGTTTAACATGTCAACTGTAAAAATGGGAATTCAAATGCTAATCGATTTGTGGCATGAACTTGCCCTTTTTTTCAATTGCTTTTAAGTATTGAATACTTGTGAAGTGGAAAGAAACTGCCAAGAACATCGTTAGTGGAAGCTCTGTTATTGAACTTAAGTTCCTTCTCACTTGTTAACACAGCTGATCTGTTCCAATATTAGATACTAATGAATGAATTGTGTCAAAGCAAATATGCTCAATAAACTGAAACCTTCTGTATAAATGTGCTAAATCTAAACCAGGAGTGACTCGATTGAACCTACAGTAGTTTCCAAAGACACATGGAAGCAGTGAAACACAATAATGGTGATGTACAAACACACAAACAATATTTCTTCATGTCCTACTTAAAATTCAGATTGCACAATAGAAGACAAGAAAATAAATAGGTCAATGTAATCCAGGGATGTATGGCACATTATCCCTCAGTTAATTCACAGTTAATAAGATGTGCTGCTGACCCTAATACGGAAAGTCATCAGAGGCCTCATATGCGATATACCATCGTGAGAGGCCCGGGTTAAATGTCATCACATTACTACACACCTCACTTAGCAGGGAAATGGAAGGCAGATCTCTGTAAACACAAAGCCAACAAACCCCAAGGTGAGGTAATATATGAGACTAATACTGTCAGTCACCCCAGTGAACACTTAATACTATGTCAATACTATGATTTGCTCTTACACAATGATTTTAGATAATTGGCATTATCTGGTGATGAAGCGTGAAAAAGTCACTGATTTGGGCAAGTTTTATAAACCTTCGATGAAGACCACAATGAAAGTTACATATTTATTTTAGGTTTCTCCCATTCCTGGATGTAGTCTTCAATACTTTCACAGAAAAAGAAGATGGCTGGGAAGCTGTGTCTTTTGGTGAGAAAATGGACTGACCGAAGAGAGAAAAGTTAAATTTACTGTCTATATTTGAGGCTTCATAGAGGGGGGCGGGGAACAAAGGATGCCATGTTGTGTACAGGGAAGGGAGGGAACATTTACAGCCTTGATTGAGGATAAGCAAAAGGAAACGGAACATAAAAGACTGACTCTGAATAAAGATTATTATTGCACACGGCGGCAGTAGTAGCCCAGGACTTTACACTTCTCGCACAGGTGTTGTGGGTGCTCCTTACTCTGGTCAGAAACATCAAGGCCATCCGGCTTCTCCAAAGGTCGCTGAGGGTACAAGCAGAGGAACGAAAGGCTCAGATTAAACATTGAATCAAGAAAACTAAGCTGTAGACACATAGCATAAACATAAGAGTTTATGCAAGCAGTTTATTTGGCAAGTCAGTTATAATGTTGAGTGATTTGGCCCTAAGTGTCCCACATTTAGTCACAGAGATAAGGTAATTCCCATTCAACTCTAGAATCCTGCAAAACTCTTTGACAGCCCACTGTTAAAGAAGGAGATGCATTTGATTTGGATGCTCTGTGTGGAAATATCAGTGAAGTGCTACAGCAATGGCTTTCTTGGACTCATTGGCAAGGAGAAAATTCATCTATTCCAGCCAGCATGTTTGGAGGATATTTTAACAATCTGTCTGGAATGTTTATTTCCCATCTATTGTTCTTGATTTTCAGAGCTTTTAAAAGTGTTGTTTAATCAAAAGCCAGAGAACTAAAAGACCTAGGTTACCGTGGGACACTAAAAAGAGATATTTCAGTCGTCCACTAAGGAGACTGCCAGGAAGTGTTAAGACTTTGCTCTTGGTGTGTCAAATACATTAATTAGGTCCTTGGGTAAAGCTAGAAAGACTGATGTATATTTTATGGGGCCCTCACAGAAGTCAAAAGGACCTGGATTCCACCTTCAACTCATTCCGTGTTTCCCTGTTTTTTCTTGTGGCCTTAAACAAGAAATCTCATGCTTAAGAGACTCTGCCAGAGCCATCAGTCACATGCAACTTTATTTTGTATACTAATTTGGCACAAAATCAAGAATAAGAAGAATTTGTGAGGCTTACGTCTCGAGTAAGGTCAGCAAAGGTTCCACTTAACACGTTTAGCTGAATCTGTAGCTTGAGAGGCATAACTAGAGACCAACAGAGTTCAACAGGCGCTCACAACCCTGCACCTGCCAGGGTGAGTGCTAACCTCAGTCCTGCTACCAGACACCTGCAACTCAACACGTTTCTGAATTTGCATTTGTCATCCACACTATGTGAGGGATTACAATGTCACTTTGAAAAAAGAATACCCAGAACTAATCCTAACCACTGTGAAAACCTCATGTTTATCAAACATCATTGGTCACGAAGGCTTACTTCCTTTTGCCAGCAGGTAGCGCCATTATTGCAACTGAATATCTGCATGCTGGGGTCTTCAGGACGCACTTCTAAACCAACCGGTGAAATTTGGAAATGATTTGTTCACGGACAGTGCAATTTAAAGTTTTTTTGGTAGAACATTGAAATTCCCTATCCTGTCACGCTGACATGTTCGTCCTTGAGATTGCAATGACTAAATGTCAAGTCAATCGGGAAATATTTGAGAGAAATACATCTCAATTCCTTAGAAAAATTAAAAATGATCTACTTTCTTTTGGGTTTGGCTCATATTGCACATATATCACTCGTGGCCTCTCAACACCTGTTTCACGTTCTATGTGGGAAGACAACAGTTGCTGCCCTGCCATCAAATAAAGCTCATAATATTAACATTGAATCTTCATCATGATGTTATGCCTTTTACGGATCTAATTCAAGGTAAGTATTGTAAACGAGCGAGTATGAGTACATCAGTAGGAAATATGTCACTTCCTGTTGAGACTAGGTGGTCCTATGAGTACTTCTTAAGGTCTGATCGCAACAAAACGTGAACTGAACTAAATTACAGGCAACTAGATTCTAGCACCTGTCAACAATTCTAGCATCTTAGAGGTTTGTGGTCGCATTTCATTTCAGACGCTGACAGGGGAGTACATGTAATCATTCACCCTTACCCTTTAATAGGTATAATTAAAAGGACTGTTTACCCCAAATTAAAACTTTTCCTCTTACCTGTAATAGTATTAAACCTTCAAGATTGTTTTGGCTTGAGCTGTTAGATGTTGGAGATTTCAGCTGTAGAGGTCTCTGCCTTTCATCAAAAACATTCACTTACGGGGCTCACAGCTCCAAATATGCAGTTGAAGAATTCAACAGCAGTGATGATGACCCAGTTACTCAAGATTGTCCACATTCCATGTTGTCAACAGTTTTCTGTAGGAAATGTTTTTCCCCTCTACTGCACTACATTTCCTAACTGCATAGAAAGAAATGTTCTAATGAAACTCTTCACAACAAGCGTGGATAAATGTGGGTAGCAGGGCCATGATGATTCTGGAGAAGACATTGTTGTCAAGATTTTTTAATCATTTTGTTTATTTCGTTATTTTCAGCAGAAATAGCCAGGAGTCAAAATTGGTGATTTACAAGTTTTTCTTTTTTCTTTTTTTTTTTTACAAAAAATGTATAAAGATTGAGATGTACATTAATGACGAAAGTATAAATGATGCATCAGGAGATGCTGCGATATACATTTTGGGAAAATTTGTTAAACACTGTTTTACCTTGTTAACTGTGTGGTCAGTCGTGGTTCTCAGATAACCAACAGGGCCTTGAGCAGTTGTCCTAAGTTTGTTTCACAATGTTCAAATGGAAGATGAGGAAAAACATGGATATGCCAGACTCAGTTATTCAGACATCCAGTTACACTGGAAGGGAAATCTGGGCATGTTCTTCAGGCCCCAACTCCAACCTGTGACGTTGACGGGATTGGTTCATGACCAATGCATTTAAAACACGTTCTTGTTTTGGCAAACATTGAAATTGAATGTCCTTTCAAGTTATGCGAAACATTCATCCTTAAGGTGTTGAGATTGCACTGACAAAAAGTTAATCAAGAAATCTTTAAGTTTGTTGAAGTGCAGTACATCAAAAAATTGTGAAAAATGCACCTAATTTCCCCAGTATATTCAAAATAGTTTAGGGTTCCACTAGGCCTTTTGTAACATCAGCCCACCAACACCTTGATCTGCAGCCGGAGCCCACACCACCGACTTTTTTCGATTTTTGGACAATACACTGTACTTCCATTGCCACAGCAATTCGCCATAATTTGTGATGACAAATGAACTCAAGACCTATGTGGACAGCACGTACAGAAAACCGTGATAAAGCCTGAGTATGGGTGGGAAATTACTTGGCAATAATGGGGAATAAACATTTAAAAATGGGCCTCAAGCCAAAGAATATTATTTCCTTTATAATATAAAGGCTGCAGGAAAAACACCACAGGTTGTATTTAGTTTTTTTGTGGCATTTGCTAATTTAATGTCTTGGACACTATAAATTACCATAAAATGCAAATCGTTTGGTCAAGCATCTTTTAAACAGTAAAATAAATAAACGCACAAAATCGTTTCATGATGAAATTTTGTGTCTCATAAAAAATATTAAATTTGAATTAGATTAGCTCAACCTTTTTTTAGAGCATGTTTTTAGAAAGTTATTTGACCCTTAGATTGATTTGGTTGTATCAAGTTCCATAATTCTGTTTAGTAAGACCTCACCTTTGACAAAAGATGCACTGTTATATTATATTATATTTTTCTTCTGCAGAGTCAAACATGTAAAAGACGTGGGAGAAAGTATTGATGAGCTGAAATCGGTTTGTTTTTTTACAGCCATGCCTGAGTTAGATTAGACAATAGTGTTGACAATGATTGGTTCCTGCAAAACATATGCCTCGAGATGGCATATTTCCTGATATCAATTGTCAGAAATGATCGTTCAGACCTCATGAGAGACAAACCACCAGAACTTTTTCACAAACAAATATTTCCCAACTTTAAAACCTATCAATATTTACAGTAAATACCTTGTGGGGAACTTAACTGACAGTTTGAAAAAAGTGAAAAAGTTCATTTACAGTAATAAAATTAAAAGCTTTTAAGTCGTGATCAGTCCCCACTTAGCCACAGTATCCTGAAATACAATCAGAGACAATATTACACCTCACCTAACTCTTCGGTTCTAGTTCAGAGGGGTCACAAGACGAGTCATGGGGTTTGAAAGAGCAGACACGAATCACAGCACACACACACTGCAGAAAACTTTTAAGATTAGAGATTGTCATTGTTGAACATTCAGTAACAACATTCATCTGATTAACTTTGGAGGTAGATGGAATCATATATAATGAATATTTCATACACCTCACTGTGGAGAGTAAGTGACCTTCATCGTTTCTGTACAAAACTTTTACAGATTAAGAGCTCAGGTATATCCGACAGAGATGAAGATGGAACTGAAAAGAGAAATAATGCATTAACTTTATTCTCCCGGAACATCACAAGTCCCAGCCAGAAATTTTGAGTAAATTTGTTGAGCAAACTACTTCCATGGAATCCACGACTCTGTCGCCGGTTGTCTGGTTTTCCTTCCTCAGACCACCTCGGAAGTTACCAACCACTGCAGACTGTGAGCCCCCAACAAGACCAGCAGACCTGGAGATTCTCTAATCCAGCTCTGTACCCTATCAATCTGTACCCTTGCTCCTTAATATATCTCACCCACTGACTGGTGCCAAAAATAATTAATGTTATTATAACTTAAACAGTTATGGCTGATTGGCATTTGTCTCTAGTTGAGCAATTTCTCTGGTGACCATTTTGAGTGGAAATGCTCAATATTATACTAAACAGAAAGCCTATCAGCCCGTTATGACCCTCTGAGTTTCTGCTGTTAGGATAAAGACTGCAGCCTTTGGTTAATATGACTTCACCATTTCATATTATTATTATTTCATTATTATTATTAAACTGGATTATCCTGGAGTTAGCTGGCGTCTGTGAGAGAATAATGAAGAAATACTTGTTTTAAGATTTGATGACATTAAGAAAATATTCCCAGGAAATCTTACTTGTTTATTCAGCGCTGGTTTATTACTAAAGAGGCAAAAGCAATTGACAGTGTTATGAATTTTATTTTATTTTAATGAGGCTGTCTGGAATATCCTCAAGACAATACACATACCATTGTGATTCTGTTAACTTTGGGTTGAGATGCCTGAAATAACATGCATGACTAAGTCTTTTTTACTTTGAAACATTAGTGCAGTTGGTCAAAGTAGTTTAAATACCTGTTTATGTGGATAGACGTTGATGTGGCATTTGATACATTCTTGTCCCATGTTGGCCCAGGAGTTGCCACTCATCCACTTTCTCTTACATTTTGGGCACTTGTACTCTCCAAAGCATCTCTTCTTGCCCTGGTAGGGTGTAAGCCCTTCACCTTTGGGTCTGGCCTGTAAAGAGCAAACTAAGGTGAGTAAAATGCATGAACATGTGCAAAAATCATTGCGCTCACATACTTTTCCGGACAAATAAAACTTTTAAGAGCGCAGACTTTTTTTCAGTCAACACGGCGCTGCTATGCAGAGTTCAGAATGACATTTTTAAGAGGACCTGGTGTATTTAGCTAGTCGGTAATAGATGGTGAGCTATGGCAGCTGGGTGTGTCCATGCTCGCTATTCGGATATAGCCAACAGCATCATACAGCGCACTCCTACGCTCCATTCTGGCACAATATATGGCTGCGTAATTTACATTTACTTCCATTACAGCTGTGTTAAATTTCTCCTCTGATTCTCATGAGGGAGATGATTATGAGCAGTCAGTCAGCCGTGACTAAGCATGCGCCTGAGAGCAATATTTTGGGGAGGAGCCACCCCTATGACTTCATATTTACAACTATAACAACTTTAGGAAGGACAGACTAAATTTTTCCTTAACAGCAAGACATAAACTAATACACTACTGATGTCATCAAAGGGATAAATCTACCATCCTACTCAAAGAACCCAACATGTAAACTGATCTGGTTGTCATAACTTGTCTTTTTCAATTTGATGCTCCATTATGGAGAAAAATACTGAGCCTGGACCTTGACACTGATCATCCTGTGAGTGGGTATTTCAGGGAAAAATCCAAAATAATAATTCTAAGGAGTAGTCATGAACCCTGTCCAAAAACTGGATGGGGGAAATCTCAGAGTCTAGAAGTCTCAACAAGTTTTCTCAAAAACAAGGTGAAAGATCAACAAATATAAATGACTGTGATTGTAAAAAAAAAAGGGTGAACATTCTGATCTGATCTCAGATTTGGTTTCGGGATTGGCTGAGGAAAACTAGATCCTCAAGGCCCCCTAGAAAATTT
The DNA here is from genome assembly GCA_009660295.1 of Lophius piscatorius. Taxonomy (NCBI): domain Eukaryota; kingdom Metazoa; phylum Chordata; class Actinopteri; order Lophiiformes; family Lophiidae; genus Lophius; species Lophius piscatorius. The sequence continues at coordinate 26,698 of VRLP01005219.1, read as the reverse complement.
CAAAGCACCAGCACCCACTCTGTGGCTCTTGTATGAGTATTGAATTGTGTGCAGATGTGTATCATATCAAGATCTAAAAAAAATGAAATTTCACCCAAAAAGGCAGTGGTTTATTTTGATTTTGGAGGTCTTCTTTAATTCTTTTAAATTTACAGGTGTTGCACTTCAACAAATTCTTAGAGATTTGACCCAATCAACTTGAAATTTGGTCAGTACAATTACCACACCTCAATCCACACCTTGATCAAAAGTTATCAAATATTCCCTTATTACCTGAAAGGTGTCGCCAGGGTAGCTATATATATATATATTTTTTTTAATGTTTCTCCATCAAAAAGGAAGTTGTTATTCCACTGTCTAAGATCCATGGCTAAAACTTTAATGTTGGATTACAGTCCTATGTTGAAGACACCAACATGCCTAAATGCAATTATAGGTGTAAGGCCACAGGCTGGCAACCCACAGTAAGCAACTGTGACAAACATAATTTGATTTATGTTAAATTTAAATGGTATGCTCTTCCCATACATAACTGCAACAAAAAAAAACCTGAGAACTGACTGTTCACTTGCACCACATAGTGGACGTAGGAAGGAATGTGTCACATCCTTCAAAGTCAACAAGGTTTATTAAACCCACTAAATGAAAGGAAAACAGCATTTTAGGTAGAGCTTAAATATGTATTGCAGTAAATACAGTATGAAAATTCCTGCCTGTTTCACATCAGTCATGAAGGTTGTCTCTTTTTGTTGGGGATAGTGATATTTTCAAATTTTGCAGCTATTGGCACCTTCCCTGATGGTTTGGAGGGGATCAATTTCCAAATATACCCATGTCTACTTCCCTGGGAAGATGGCAGTGTTCGGACAATCACTTCAATATTGTGTGCAGATTTGGGGGTGGTGGTAGGGGGCATGTAGAAGTATCCCTGATCCCTGTCTCAGCCCAAGTGTAACTAATGGGAATCTTAAATTAGCAACATCTGGTTCTGCCCTGATAGACGTCAGAACTACTAATCTGCAGGAGCAGGCGAACCCTACGTATGACTGTGGCTGTGCTGCAATTTTGGCCCTTGACAGCATGAGCTCAACCCCACTATCAGCTTTGCATCTACCGTGGACAGCCAACACACTGCTGGAAAATCTGACTTTTTGCTGGTACACTACATACACTCGATACACACCAACACCGCCTTAATGCAATCAAAGGGCGGTCTAAAAGACATTTCCATGGCAAAATTTTCAGTTCATCTTCAAAATTATCTAGTTAATGATGCAGCTACAAACAGACTGCCATTCTCACTCTCAATCAAGGTTTCTGTTTCAACCAGACTGACCTCTATCTTATCTAACGAAATTAATCTATTTTGGTGCTCAAAAATATTCTATAACAAGAACGCCAGTTGTACTTCATGGGAGGTATGACCTTAAACCTTAAAATCAAGAGTCATTTGGAAATTTGAATATTGGCATATTTCCCTCGCAGTTGTTTGGTCAAATGTCAGAAAATATCTTCCTGATCCTGCAGCCAGGACTCAGCAGGACAGAAACAGCATTGATCCTCCTCATGACCATTCCTCTCCAGCTCCATGTTGATTCCAGGGTCTGGCCTTGGCTTATGGAGGCCCACCGTGCTCCGTCCACAGCTGAGTGCTTTCAGATTTGATAGGACCACCCTTTGCATTCAGCTTGAAGAAGCACATAATGTGCAAACAAAACAAATTCACCGTCTGTCGAATCCAGAAGACAGAAATGGCTGCAGTGGATAATCAGGTTGATCAGTTGTGTTTAATATGTGATGAACAGGTTATACACTAATAAAAACATGAAAGGTGTGTGCGTGTGTGTGTGTGCGTGTGTGTGTGTGTGTGTGTGTGTGTGTTTGTTTGTGTGCGTGTGTGTGTGTGCCCATCCATCATTTAAGTTATTTTTTGAGAAAAAATGCACAGTCACAAAACATTCTCTGGTTCCATCTCAAACAATCTCTGTGGCTTTGCGCCCACATTGCCTCTCATGGAGGTCTTAGATCAAGAACTAGTCGTGGTTCTGAAGTCAAACTTTTTAGCCACAGCTGGTGCTTCAAAAGTCTACGGAGGACTAAACATGTAGGAACAATGTCACAATAACATCTGCCACCACTGTTGGCAGCCATACTGAGAGAATGTAACATTGAGACTCACGGCTGCGGCTGGAACAGGAAGCTTTGGGTTTCTTCACATACGTGCACGGCCTGGCTTTCCATTTAAATTGGTGCCGTGGATTACAAATCACTACCCCCGAATGTAAACACTAGGGTAACTGATCAAATGTTATAGTTAGATGCGATTTCCAGGAAAATAACCATGCTTCACTGCCCGTAAAGCAACACTGACAAACCATTCACAATACACACAGGATGGTCTCATCGCACAACACAGCACTCTGGACACGAGACTGCACAGGAAGATGTTTTGTTTTCCTTTGCTCTCTACAAATAAAACCATTCAAGCTAGAGCCGGGTTAGAAGCTAATTGCAAATATCTGAGCCATTTAGGTCACAAGGCATCGAAGCAGCAAGAGAGTTGATGGTGCCTGTGCCGCGAGATGGCGAGAACTGTTTGTCATACAACTTTGACAGTGCTGGTTTGCATTGAGTCAATGTTTGTTAATGTCCGACAGGCTACAGCCCCTACGTGCTGAGATAAGGGTCAGTGTGTGGGTGTGTGTGCGTGTGGGTACAGAGATCAGTGTTCTTAGAGGAGACAGTGTCCATGACCATAACAACTTGACCACATCCTCCTTTGGAGCGGCACACACAGCAGGGACTCATCATATCACACACATATTTGCACAACAGATCAGTGATCTGTTAAACGAAGCATACACACACAAGCAATGCAGGCGTTCACTGATGCAATCGCTACAAAAAACATGGTCACACTCAACAACCTATGTAATCTAATCAAAGACGCACTCAATAAATTCCACATTCACAGGTTTTCATATGCAGTCGTGACACAACTGGAAAGTCTCAGTGCACAACACTTCCTGCACTTTACGCCCACTAAAGAGTTTAGCGTCGTTACGAGGACGCTTGGCTGATATTGCAACATTAATGAGCTCACAAACAGCATTAAATAAAATAAACAGAGCTCTGAAGGAGATGGTAAACCACAAAGGAAGATGAAATTAGACATGAGAGAACAGCATGAGGAGAACCAGAAGGACATTTTTTCAGATTGAGAGGGAACTAGAGCTTCACAGTCTCCTGTTTCTCAAGGATTCCTAAAAGACGGGGGTCTAAAATCCTGCTGCTATAGAATCACACAAACACAAAAAAGCAAGAGAAAAGCACACAAATACCCACTAGGCCTGCAGTCGCCTTAGCCAACTGTGGAGGGAATCAGTTAGGAGGGCGGAGAAAGGGAAGGAGAAACTGAGAGGAAAGGATAGAGAGGGAGGAGGAAATTTAAATCCAAAGCAGATGGCGCATAGGGGCCAGAAACACAGAGTCATCGTAAAATCACTTCTCTGCTTTAAATTAAGCCATACATGTAAAGGACAGAGGGAGGGAGGGAGGGAATGAGATGGGTGATAAAACAGCATTAACTAACCACTGAAACCCAGACTGGGACTAGCAACTTGTGGACTGGACTCATTAACATATGGAGGAATTCTGACAGTTTCTTGAGGGTCTGTTTTGAAGAAAACATGTTATACAAACAGAGAAACATTAGAAATCTGAAGCATGTACAGTATTGCAGGTAGATTACTGAATGTGAAGTCAGCCATCCCGGTCTAGACAACACCCACTGAGATGTCTTTAAATTTCAGGGTCAATCAGTTAATACTCTGGAGTATATTAAAGAAGGCAGCCTAAGCATCTGTCACAATATTCTAGTGGCTAGTGGGAGAGTTTGTTCCAGACCATTGTCTGTCTGGGGCCTAAGTTGAACTTGTATTCCAGGCAAAGAGTAACGATCAGTGGACAGATTCCAAACTGATTATTGTCAAGAGACTCGCCCCAAAAAACTTGAAACCTTAATTCTCTGTCTCCCGCAACAGGATAGGCCAATCTTGTTTTAAAGAGAAGAGATATCATTCAAAAAGGCCGCTGCTTTCAAGGATGGGGATGAAGGATTTCACACTTCCTTAACATATTACAGGACGTCTGCCTACTGTACATCTCTGATGCTTTTCATTGCCCACATCAATAAGATGAGACAGCAGTGACAGGAAAGTACGGGTTTTTATGCAAATGTCTCCTGCCATTCAGCGGTTTGCCTGTTTCTATGTGAAAACAAGGGATTTAAAGCCTCAAACCAACATTGAGGCTTTGGAAAATGGTTGTTGGTAATTGCATGCAACCTCTTTTTTGGTCTGGCTTCGTTGGCAAATTCAGTTCAAATATATATGAAAAAAAGCCTTCTTGGAATGTTTCACAGGTCTTCTAATGAACAATGAAAGAGAGATGATGAAGGGCTCCCTTACAGCAGAGCACACAGAGCCAGTGTTTTTCAGCATAATGAGAGATACTTCGTTCCAATCGCCGCACAGTCGAGTTACAAGATAGGTCAGTAAATCAGAGCAATACAGTAATTAGAGTTTAAAATGAATAACCTGAGGCTGTTTGTAAGACCATACCAGTAGGAGGAGAAATGTTGTTGGTCATTTGAGAGAGAAAAAAAACACGCACAACAAGTCTTGGTACATGGTTTGGTTTGATTGAACCACATCAAAGTATGTAAAAAATGAAACACACTTTCACACATTACTTTATCCAGTGAGGTATTCTTATCCACACGAATCCATCGGTACATCCTCTAATCCCCCAGAATAACTGCCTGCATTATTTGACATGAAAGTAACCAAGGAATAAAGAGCTGAAGATGCAGTCCTCAGCCTGTTAGTCAGAACTGAGGGCTTAGTGAGGGCATGCAGATGGCCCCTGCTTCAAGTTTTTTCACAAGAATGACACTGTCACCACCTCAGCTGTGTGTGACTAGACACTGAACAAGCATGTTTCTATTGGCTGTTTCCGCTGCTGGACCAAACAGCCCAAAACCCGTGCCAAAACCACAGCCAGGTGCATTATGGGGGACCATTTATCAATCCCACCATGCACCACAAGCTCTAAATACAGCCACTGTTTTCTGCGTGTCTCTCTTTTTCACTGCCATCTTTCTCACCTCTCTCTCTCTCGATGGCTCCTTTGCTGGTGCAGCTGTCTCTGTTGCCTGCAAGGAAAAGTGGCCGAGGCTGAAAGTGACAGGAAGAACAGGTGTGCTGTTTAAGTGATAAATTTGTCCTCACTCGAGCACAATGCACCTCAGTATTCAAAAACATCATCCCCCAAGTTGCACAGCAGACACTGACAATATACTGATGCTGCCGCAGCCTATGGCTTGTTTAAAGAAACAGAATCAGATTACTGAGTAAAAATATGTTAATTACAGTCAGATTGCAATGAATGCCTTTAAACATTTTCTGACTACGACCTTGTTGTGTGTTATCCCATTTAATATGGATAGTTGTTCTGACATTTATATTTATGATTACCTCTGCAAATGGCTCTTAATCATATTTCTCAAAATCTCTCAGCCATTTGAAACAACTGTAAAAACTTGTTACAAAACAAAACCATGTTTTTAAAGTATTCCAGATGGAGCTGCCCTAATCCTGTCCTGCTGGCTCAAATCCTTAACTGCAGGGCTGCTTCCCCAGTGTTCCTTAGCACTCAGATTGCTGGCGAGCATCTGGAAACCATCAGGGTAAACAAAGGAGGAGCGGAGGAGCTCAGGCCCCGCTCTGCCTCTCCGTTTCCCTAAGGACATTATTCAGAGAGCAACACAAGAACACCAAAACCAGCCTCCAGATGTGCGTGTGTGTGTGTGTGTGGCATTTCCATGTTCGTGTGAGCATGCACGTGTGTGTGTGCGTGCACAGATCTGTGCCTGCTCTAGTGTCTTCATCTCGGGATCTGTATTTGGTTTGGCTGCAGTTCAGAAAGAGTTAGATTTACAGATACAGTGGATAGAGTTCAGGCCACAATGTTAGAGTCTTGGAGAGTTTTTGTTTGGTTTGCTCATTAACCGTAGCTCTTCTGATAAGACGTCTAATTGCTTGAATGTGGCTGCTAGTCTTCACAGTCTCACGAATACTACAAGAGGGAGAGGCTAGGAACCTGGATGTGGTTTCGACCCGAGATTTGGCTCAACTCTGGGAGACACGAGGAAAAGATCAAAGCATTAATCATGGCGGATCTTTCTTTGGGTCATGGCATTGAAATATTTCCTGAAATTTTCACGATAGTATTCCGGTAACCATATATCTATTAATCATGTGGTCTGGTATTTTTCAGTAAAGCTGAAACCTCAAAGATGTGGTTCATGGAGCTTTTCAACGATGAACCGCAAACTCTATGATGCTTGTAAATGTACAGCAAAGGCGACATCAGGGTCTTGCAATTGTCTCTTCAAACTGTTTTAAACATGAACATTCTCACCGCGGATGTGGTTTTCAATTTGCTCCTTATTTCTAGCATTATTTATTTTTCTGATTTGATGACTAAGTTAAGAATGAAGTCAATTTAACTCAAGAGAAGAGAATATGTGGCTATCGGGTCACATATTTGTCTTGGTGTGTGTCAGCCACAATGGTGGTCATTATGGTTTGTAACTGCCTTCACAACTTCACATCTACAACTGCTGAGATAAGCATTCTTATCATGTACAGTTGTCTCTAAAAATAAACCGTAGCATCATGTACTCTACATAACTTCAATCTAACACACTTTGGTTTGTGCACACACTAATACTTGTACCACCAAGTACACAGATACCAGATACATGCATCATACAGGTATAACTTCAATATGAAGTTATTGTATATATAGTACAATGGCATGGATACGTTTTTATATTTTACAAAACAAATAGTGCAGATAATTAAAATAAGTAAATTAACCATTAGATATCCACAACAGACGTGCCTAGAAAAAAATATTTAAATGAATACTGTACTCATAACACTGAGCTCTCAATATGATATAATATGGTATATTCTGAAGCAATACAATAGAATGCGATGTGGTGCAATATGATACGATACAATACAAAACGACTTAGCACTTTGAGATTTGATCCAAATGTGAAGTGCGTTATAAATCAAATGTATTATCATTATTATTATTATTATTATTACGACCGAACACGAGACTTAGCTGTCATTCCAAAATTGAAGATTAGATGTTAAATTATTTTAGGAAAAATAGAGTAACAGACTCACACAAATATTACAGGAAAATAAAATAAAAGTCTTTCCACATTTTGATGTAAAATAAATAGCACCACCCCACCCCACCCCCAACACTACCCTCGCCCATTGCCAATGCATACAGGTACAGGGAAAAAAAGAAAAGAAAAAAGAGAAAAGGAAATGGATTGATACCAGAAAATGATAGTTCTAAATTCTATGACAATATTACTAGGTCACAGAGCCACACATGAGAGGGTCAACATACGTAACTATTGGACTTTTCATATTCATTTCAGTGTTAAATGAAATAAATACTAGTGTAAGTGGCCTTATTCATGGGGAAGTACAACTAATGGGTCAAAATAAGATAGGCAATAGCTAATACATTTTTTTTCTAATTTAAGAAACATTGTGCCTTTTATCATAGATGATGACGACGTGGTAAATTTGCCTTAAACTAGGTAGTATTCTTCTACGAGCAAACAAAGAACTAAATGCAATATTAATCAGTTGTCCACAATTAGCAACATAATATATATAAAAACACATTGCACACCTGAGAACAATTTTGCACATGACCGAATGCTGAACTTTGGAACAGTATTGCACCATGCAGACGCATTGCACATGAAATATTGAATATTAAAGTGTTGTACAATCTAAAAGCCGGCAAATTTAACATAGTTTGGTTTAGGCTGACATGCTTGTGCACCACTTCACTCACCACACAGCTGTTTATCAATACACCACCATATCAAGCTATTCAACATATAAATTGAAGAAGACAAGATACTTGTGTATTCTTGTGAAAGGCTCGTAATGAGAAGAAATGTTACCACTACGGAATAAACGGCCATTTGTGGACCATGTGTGAACAATATGGCATTAGTTCAGAGGCCGGATCGCGTTTAGCAGCTACAGCTGCAAGAAAAGACTAAGAATAATTGGATATCAGTTTCTGACATCATTGAGGTGGAACTCCTCTTCTTTAGGGAAATGCTTCAGTATAGCCACATTGGAGGGTCTGTGAGCTTGAGCTACTCTCTTCAGGTCCCATGACATTATCTCAACGGGATTCAGTTCCAGAGAGATGAGGCCTCTCCCAAACATGAATTGTATTCCTTTTGAGCAACTCAGAGGTGTTTCTATTCTTATATTTGGGATTATAGTCTTGCTGCATGACCCAGTTGAGCTGCAGCTTCAATTTATAGACTAATAACCTGACATTCCATTTCAGAGTTATCTAGATTCAGAGTTATAAGATGAATAGATTGGAGACCGCAAGGTGGTGACAGGGGAGAAGGTAGCCAGACGGCCTAGAATGTTAGTCTGTAGGATGACTCTGGTGGTATAAAAGAGGAAAAGAGCAAAGGCAGAGAAGAGGACCAAATGGTGGAAGCTGAGGAAGGAAGGCTGCTGTGTGTGAAGAAAGTAGGCGGGAGTAGAAAGAGATGCGACATAAGGCGAAGAGTGAGGTGGAAAAGGCTAGACCGCATGTCCACGACAGATTGTATGAAAGGTTGGACACTTAAGAAGGAGAAAAAGACTTACCGCCAGGTGAGGAGAGTGCGAGGGCAAGATGTAAAGAGTACATTGGGGAACTGATTAATGAAGAATGAAGAATTACCTACGATCTGTATGGTTGAAGTTAGAGCAGCTTTGAAGAAAAACAAGGTTGGAAAGGCGGTTGGTCCTGATGACATACCTTTGGAGATATGGAGGCGTCCAGGAGAAAGAAGGGCTGCTACTAAAGATTATTTTGATAGTCAATTGATCGTGTCAATAATCGACCGATTAATCGATTAATCGGATAATTCCTCTTTCCAAAGTACCTCTTTTAATTAACTTCACTGCTTTTCTAACAAACTGTTAAACCATACAGGTTACTATACCAACAGTATATTTGCTGAACTGGAATTTAGTCCTCTCTTGGTGCATCTATTAGGCGCATCACTGCTGATACAAATGGTAATTTTTTTTTATAAATATATATATTATATAATCAATATTATCAATAATTATTTCAATAATCAATCGATTTATTGAGCAATCGGATCATTTTTTTCCTGGTTAAATAAAGGTTAAGTCAAAATAAAAATAAATACACTTTGGTAAATGACTCTTATTTTGCTCTCAGCTTTTGGATCTAGCTTTAGGTTGTTTTAGGCACATGCAAACAAACAATAAAGATTAATCCTTCTTTCCTAAATGTCTTTTAATAAACTTAACTGCTTTTATAACAGACTGTTAAACCAAACAAGTTGCTATACCAACATTATATTTGCTAAACTGGAAATTAATCTTTTCATATTGCATCACATCACTGCTGATCCAAAAGGTAAATAAAATGTACAAATAAATAACACAAAAAAGCACTACTACATTACGCTATATTTCTTGCAAGTTGGATGTAATGTATTGTGTATGATTTTAACACAGGGGCACATTTGTAACTTGAAGAATATAGTTGTGATTTAATAATAGTTATTTGGTACTCTCGACGTCATTATCAATTCACTGAATTTAACCGGCTAACTAGCTTAAAGAGACAAGTGGTCTACGTATACAGAGCCAACGTGCCTCCGCTTCAGATGCTCCAGCATTACTGACCTGCTCCGCGACGGGACAGGTCAGTTTTGCAAAAATCTTGCCGTTAACATTTTTTGGCGGTGTTGGGGGAGAATGCTCCCACACCATGCGATGGTGTTGCCATGGAGCTAATGTTTACTTCCTTCTTATTACGCGGTGTGTGAGGCAGTGTCCGAGGACGTCACCAACTAATCGACTATTAAATTCGTCGGTAACTGATTTCATAATCGATTCAAGTCGATTACATCGATTATTCGTTGCAGCCCTAGGAGACAGTGCAGTGCATTATTTAACTCAATTGTTCAACACTATCTTGGAGAGTGAGACGATGTAGGAAGAATCGGGGAAAACTGTCTCGAGCTCTGCTCTACGGTTTAGAGACTGAGATTGTAGAGCTGAAGATGTTAACATTTGGGCGAATGGACTGATTTAGAAACGAGCACATCAGAGGGACAGCCCAGGCTAGACGTATTGGAGACAAAGTAAGAGAGCTAAGATTGAGATGGTTTGGTCACGTGGACACAAGAGGAGGGACATTGGATATATGGGTAGAAGGAGATGGAGCTGGAGATGGAGCTGCTAGGCGTGAGAAAAAGGTGGAAACCAAAGAGGAGGTTTCTGGTTGTGGTGAGAGAGGACATTCAGTTGGTGGGTGTAACAGAGGAAGATGCAGGGGACAGGGCAAGATGGAAACAGGTGATATAATATAAATATCAGCAGTGGATTCTATTTAAGGTGGACAGCAATGTAGCCTATTTTAAATGCCCTGAAGTGAGTTTTTCCCTCGTGTGGGTTTAACCGCTGCCATCACAGGTCTTTATAAATATCTCACTGTGATAGAGAGGCGAGGATATCAAGAGGACAACCACTCTGATTGTTTTAAATAATAACCACAAGTTCAAATCCAACTCTATGAAGATGCCAAAATACTTAATTATAGGAAATGATAGGTACACAATGTACTGTATGTTTGTGCATCTGTCTATTGTATCATAGGTGCATGTTTTTAATGGAAGAGACTGATATTGTCCCACATCATGCATGAACACACACACACACTCTCTCTCTCACACACACACACTCTTTCTCTCTCTCACACACACACTGTTTCTCTCGCTCTCTCACACACACACACACTCTTTCTCTCTCTCTCACAAACACACTCTTTCTCTCTCTCTCTCACACACACTCTTTCTCTCTCTCTCACACACACACTCTTTCTCTCTCTCTCACACACACACTTGTTCTCTCTCTCTCTGTCTCTCTCTCACAGACACACTCTCTCTCTCTCTCTCACACACACCCTTTTCTCTCTCTCTCCCACACACACTCTTTCTCTCTCTCTCTCACACACACACTCTCTCTCTCTCTCTCTCTCTCTCACACACACACACACACACACGCACACACACACGCACACACGCACACACATACACACACACACACACACACACACACACACACACACACACACACAGCTGTCTTTAATCATCTTGAAACAGCTTGAATGACCAGTTTCAACTTTGTCTTTTTTGAAGTCCTGTACTGGCCATATCACTTATGTTTAGTCTGTTCTTGGAAATGCGGTGATATCACACAGAGAAAAGGTAAATCAAGACAGCTGTTCTAAAGATAAAACATCCCACAGCTGTCAGTCATGGAGATAAGTGGAAAGGCTGTGCCAGACACTCAATCATATTCTGCTTTTAAAAGACATTGGTGCATACTGAGTAATTGCTGAAGCGTATTTATAAGAACAGTATGCTGGATCGGAAAATTGTTATGGCTTCAATCCTACTTGCAGTTATCCATCTAAAATAAAGTCACCGGTAAAGCACCAATAAAATAAATGTACAACACAAAGTCATCACCTACCATTCAAACACCATAAAATACCCCAGCTGAGCTTTTTTTTTTATCAGTTTATTAAGACTAGCTTGTGTTATCCATTAATAACCTTGATTTTTTTTTGACAACATAGATTTTCATTATGTTTAATGAAAGGATCATGAAATGTTTTCGAGCTGACGGAAACAATCCGGCATTCAGTAAATAATGCGGAAATAATGGCAGACCTGAAATTACAAAATACCGATCTGTTGATTTAGATTAAAACAAATCTCAGCTAAGTCATCTTTAATGATGTTTTTACATAAAAATGAAATTTGGCGACCCACAATTCCTGGTTGTTTTGATAAACTGGACGTGGGGGTCTTTCATTATGAGTTGTTGTAATCAAGATGATTTGAATGTTTTGACAATTAATAAACTTTTGTTGATTTTGCCCAACCAAATAATCACAGGGTATTTCTTTTCAATAAATCCCTCCACAGCATCTTGATTGTGTCCACAGAGACCAGTGACCTACTTTTTTTTAAACACATGTGGGTACTACAAACAGCTACACATGAAAACGTGCATGTGTATATGTGTGCTCATGACAAAATTTTCCTCCTCAGTAACAGACCATCGTCATCCAAACCCAAGACAGCTGCAGAAGCATATCACTATGCCAGCATGTTCTTTGTCAAAACCCTATTCCCAGATTCCTAAATTTCCACTTATTTCAGTTTACCTAATTGGCCAAGGATCTCAGTGACTAGTTCTTGGATGAATAACAGATACCTAACATTTAAAGATGTGGGGTTTTGCTTCAGGCCACTGACACTCTTGTTCTTAAATCAGATGTCTCTGACAGACACCTACACTCTTTCTCGATATGGGCCTAGTGGGCTGCTACTTGTGGAATCCGTCCTTGTTAAAACCAGAAGCAATGCTCTGTCAGTACACCAACCTGACGTAGAAGGTGCCTCCTTTCACAGACATGAGATAAGTTAAACATACTTTCAAACTTGCCATGTTTACAGGGAATTAAGGACTCATGCTAAGTGGGGCTGCCGGTGCAAATTTCCCCCCTATGCCTAGCCTTGGACTTAGCCCCAGTCTCACTAAGCCCAATGAGCTGTGCAGCTGCACCGTAGCGTTGGGTTACCGTGCCATTGAATGACAAGAGCAGGTTGGGTGTCAGACTGGAGCATACAGAGGTGCACAAAACGTAATTTCATCTGCCCTGAGAAGATCACACTACTGCTGTCTATGTCTTCATGTAAGGCCTGTAGTTGTGTATGTGTGGGTACAGTAGATCTGTTATGAGTGAATGTGTGTGTGTTGGATCAACGTATTTCTGTAAGTCACTCTGCCGGATATACCGTACACGTGTGCTGCTAATCTCAGTGTCACTTGGTTTGAATTCTATATTGGACCTATCACCCTATATGGATTCTCGATGCTGTTGCTATAAAGGCTCTTTCTCTGTATAACCCCTCAAAAATAAAATATGTGGCTAGGTGGTGTCATATGTTTTTCACAGTGAGGATGAATGTCAGATACAGCGTGCGTCCAACATCCCTGATAAGCCTTATCCCTTTACAGGACAGCCGGTGAGTCTCTGTTTCTCTCTTCAGTGAACAGATAGAGTGTTAGAGCAGAGACATGCACAGTGCCTTCAGAGCCTATGCTGCAACTGGAAGGAAGATCAGGGGTCATGCAGTAAAAACATTCCCATGGTGCACCTCCCCCAGCCTCATCGCTGCCAGAAATTTCACAACATACTACAGGACAGTACACACACAAAGAGAGAATGGACAGAAAAGGCTTCTTCGTGAAATGCAGGGTTTTTTTCTTACAACAAATAATGAACAGTCATGAAAATCTTTTTTTTCCACTAAGGAGTTACCAGCATTGTTAAATGTTTGTGGAAAATTAGACCTGCAAATCACACTTGAATCAATGAAAATGCAATTCTGGGACAGTAAAAAGTAAGGCAGTAAATGTGGGTGGGGGCAGTGGGGATGGGGTGTGCTTTTTTCTAGACAAATATAGGCTGCATATTTGACGAACTGGGATAGCAGTACTCAGAAAGGCTAACAAATCAGTGGCCACACTTAAATTTCTTCTGCTGACGTAAAGTCCAATAATACATATATCACATTCCTGTAACCTTCTATAGTATCAGCGTATATGTCCACATAGTGCTACTATCCTGCAAGTGGAAGAGGAGGGAAAAGTTTACATTATGACCATTTATATTACAAATTATTCATTTATACATACATGTGACATAGAAAAGGCACAAAATGGGAGAAGAGAAAGGGGCTAATAGAATATTATTATTTTATAATGATTTAATTGTACAAGATATAAACTTGCCAACAATCTCAAATATAGAGGTAAATCTACTTACTTACTTAAACATGAAGAGAAAAAGAGGAAAAAAAAAATCAAGACCACAGAAAAAGCCCGTATAGTCTGCATGTTTGGATATAGACAGGCCCACTATAGGAAACAGGCTGTGTGGTTTGTTGTAATTCTATTTTTTTTTTCTTTAAGATGCAAACTCTGTCCAAACATAGTTAAGTTTGACACACTGCTGAGATGCAGTTAGAGTCCTGCTGGGGGAACAATGCTGTGCTGCCTTCCTGACCTCTCTGGCTAACAGATCCTACAGACAAACAATGACTGCCTTAATTACCAGCCTCCATTCCCACCACTTGGTCTTGCCCCAATGGTGCCCATTCAGAACTGCAGTATCTCCTTAAAGTGCCCATTCAAGCACAACACAATGCCAGCAGTGTCAATCCCTGATCTCTTGACACTAAATCTAGTCCTCTGTGCCAGTACTCCCAGCCTCACAGTGTCCCTGCTTGTCCATCTGATTGTCTGTCCTCCTTGTCAGTCCGTCTCATATCACTTAGCAATCTCATGTTGTCTTCATGTGGCAAGAATCGGTGCCGCTGCAATAATAATAATAATAATACATTTCATTTAGTTCAACCAGACACTGATCAGTTAGTTGAGGTAAGCAGGAAGCTTGCCGGTCTGACAAGGGATTAGGCGTGTGGTCCTGATGTGGTGTGTGAAGCTCCATTCTAATCTGTAAATCTCTTAACCCTCTACCTTTCTCAGCATCCTAATTAGTTTAATAGAGGGAGAGACACGCTTATGGTTAGAGCCATGTAGTAGAAATAATGTAAACATCTCTTGTAAAGTATCTCAGATCAAATCAGTGATGTATGATCTTAATGAGATTAAATTCCATTGAGTTCAGTTTATCAGCTGTGAAAGGTTAAGGAAAGGAAAAGGTAGTTGATTCATTTACTCAATTTTAATCATCGAAATTAGGGATGAAACGATTCCTCAAATAATTCGAGTAACTCGATTACTAAAAATCCTTGATGCTAATTATTTGCTTCGAGCCCTCGCTTAAATCTGGGCCACTATCCAGCGCACTCTGTTGTGGCACACTGCACCAGCACTTAACCATTATGGGACAAACACACTCCCACAGACCTCAAACAATGAATTACTATCTGATAAATATGGAAACGGATACTCACGGTGGCGCAAACCTCAACTGGGAAGTGGCCTAGATCGTCCCGTACTATCGGCCGGCAGCCTTCTGACCACTGGCATCGTGAGGTAGTCCATGTATGGCTAGCTACTCGTTCCACACTGGATCAACTCTCAACAAGGTGCTTTATAAAATTAAGTTATTATTATATTTAATACAGGTCCCCTCATCTTCTCTCACTTGTCACCCACCGGACCGGCATCTCCCCGGAGAGGCACCTCTCCTAGTGAACGGAGGTGAACGGGAGGGATAACCTATCTTTGAGTGTGAACAGATGCTCACTGCCTCAAATTTGGGGTTGATAAAAAGTCAGACAAAGACTGACATACTGTGATAGTGACTCTGGGGGTCAGTGAAGTTGTGTTTTAACAGTAATACCTTGGATTCTGCACTGCCATAAACTGAGACATTAGCTGGGTTTACGTGGGCCCCTTATTCCGAATTAAATCAGAACAAAATGTTCCACGAAACACCCCTTTTCCGAATGAGAACCCCCTTTCCAATTGAGATCTAGACCACAGCAGAGAGTTTGTTTTTAATACAAACTCTGCAAAAAAATTAATGGGAAAGTAAGAAATAATGAACTCTAGAAATACGTACAAGAAAAACCACCAGGAGCCGCGATAGACTGATGTTGTGAACAAATTAAAAAAGCTCTAAGGATGAATCTAACAACAAGAAATCTCATTTGTTATTATAGCTGTTGACA
Source organism: Lophius piscatorius (assembly GCA_009660295.1). Taxonomy (NCBI): domain Eukaryota; kingdom Metazoa; phylum Chordata; class Actinopteri; order Lophiiformes; family Lophiidae; genus Lophius; species Lophius piscatorius. The sequence goes on along the minus strand of VRLP01005219.1, from coordinate 10,755 downwards.
GTTATTATTGCAATTCAATTCAACATATGAATACCCATACAATAGATGGAATAAGAATTCAGAGGAAGCAAACAAAACCTTTGGGCACTGGTGTGTGAGCAGGACATAATGTTTGATACAAATCTCACCTTAGACCCTTTAGGCCCCCTGATCCCTCCTTCCTCCAACACTGAGAAAGGCAAACCATCCTGTTGTAGTTCCTGAGGCTGCTGAACTCTGTAACTGTGTCATGATGTCAAAAGTATTGTCACTGTAAACGTCACCATTGGTGATGGTGTGCCATCATTCCTTAATTTGATCCATTTTGTAATAGCCGACATGCTACAGATGTGTTGCATGTTGAAGTTGAATGACATTCAGCAAAAACATAATAATTTAAAGGGAGAACTAGATTATAAAATGAACCATGACCTGGTTTCTCCATTTCCTGCAAAAATAAGTTCACCAAAATGTATAATTATTTAGTATTAACTACAGATTTCACTATACCATGCTCAAGGGTGTGACAGGATATAGATAAGAAATCCTACCATTGGTTAATAGAATAATGAAGCAAAAGACAAGCATTTACTGTAAATTTAAAAGAAGCTCCACCTTAGCTTTATATTCAGAATTAGCTTAGGGTTAGTCTGCAGATGGTATATTGCATCTTTACGTCAACACAGAATCAAGAGCAGCTCTCCGATAACCTCATTATGGCACATGTAATAATGTGGTGCTCCCAGAGATCGAGTTAGAGGTGTCTTGGTTACCAAAACAGGAAGTGATGTGATTGTTGTCTCAGCAAAATCAGGGAGGAAGAAAGGGATTTCTGTACAGAACACAAACCAGCTGGCAGGAAACTACAGGTTTATGATTCTTTTAGCTTTGATTTCCTTACAGGGGACATGCTCTCACTGTCCGTCCATTGTCTCTGGACTCCTCTTCTCATCTTGGGTTTTTCAAATTATACCCTCTCCACTGTCTGATGCAGATTATAAACTAAATAATGTGCCATGCCATGATAGTGACATGTCAAGCCTGTTTGCCTCACACAGAAAATAACTGCAACCATGTCAAAACTGGCCCCAGGGTGCAGAGATCATGAGGGTAAAATGAGAAGCATATTTTCATGGCAAAGGTTGAAGTTTGACTTTAGTGTTGAAGGAGTGTTTATGGACAGGGTTAACAAACTGCAGGATGTTGAAAAATAGAGAGAAGGCAAAAAATAAAGGGACAAAAACCAGCTAATGCTGGCAGATGATAATGTAAATGTATTATTTCCATAAAGATGTATATCTGTGAAGACAGACGGATGAATAAATGGAGATTTGAGAAGCTAAACGACAGATGTAAGTTCCGTCTCTTTCCTGAAACATTAGCCTCCAGGCGACAGATTACATCAAACCCACATATCTGTTGAGCTATTGACTAATTTGCACTGGACTAATATCAAAGAGTAACTAAGCTATTTCAGACAGTCTAACAGCATGCATCAATCACAAATATTTGCCGTACATTATTCAATACAAAAATGAATTTTGCCAGAAGCTGAATATGGAATAGAAACTGCTCACTGAAGATCAAATTGTATTTCAAATGCAGGAATTTTCAGAAATTTCCCATTACCCGAAAGCAAAATGTGGATTTGGAATTTAGCCACACCGTGTTTGAATCAACACAAAGTGTTGATTCAAAATGACCACCATAAAGTCAGACAGCATTTTCCTCAGAGTGATGCATTGGCAGGATACGTAACACTCTTTTTGATTAACTGCTAGAGCTCAAATGACAGCTCTTCTATCCGGATTTGAATGTGAAAGCCTACCTTGTATAAAAATATAGACTTTTATATGATTGTAATGCTCATACTCTCCGCTTCAAAAAAATTCTTTTTAGTACATTTCAATAATGTGAATCCATATCTCCAAAGTTTTAAGTTGAAAGTAAGTTTATTCATGTCCTGTGGATAGTGAGAAAAAATGCCTTACCCTGTTTCTCAGAATAAAATAAGAAAAAAGTAGAACAAGGGCATATACAGGCCTAAAGGTTTGTCTTAAAATGGTTTTCCAAGAGAGAATAAACTAGAACAATACAACACAATTATATATTCATGGGGACTGCCAGCCAATTTAGAACAAACTGTTCCTTTAGAAAACAAAGATTTAATGTTAAATAAATAACAACAACTGATGTTTAATATCCTCGTCAAAATGGGCTGCAGTTACAAATAATCTTTAAGTTCTTCACCATGACAAAAGGAAAAGCACACATTTTGGTAAGTGTGATTACTTCAAGTGTGAAGTAATCACCTCACACCTTGCTCCACGTCTCTATGTTGTTGGCATGGGAGATAATGGCAGCCATTTGTCGCAAAAAGGACAGACTGCAGCTGAAATTGCCATCAAATGGGGTGTCAGGACCGTCGCAGTAATTATGGCCACAAACACAGATCTGGCTTGGCTTGGTTGACTTATATGCACAGGGATTAGAGGAAGTCAGAATGACAAGAGCTGCATTTGAACCGCACCCTTATTCATTCAACAGATTTTGATGCCAAAAGCATGATGCCAACTTAAGTCAGCTATGAGTACACAGATAAGGGAAAAGATTAAGTTTCAAATTGTTGTTATATATAAACGCATCAACACATCCTCAGTCCACTGCTTGAACAAAAGGCACACTGTGTCCGTGCTATAAAGACATCTCTGTGCGGGCATCAATGAACTGCATGTGTCTCAGATGGGGGTGTTGTTTTTTCTATCAGCTCTGCTCCTTAATTTTAAACGGACTCATACAGAACATTCCAGTTTAGTCCTTGGATTAATGTACGCTAATTGAATCTGTGCCACAACCGGCCAAAAATGTAAATCCCCTCACCATCACAAACTTTTTTTCATTCATACAGAGGCCAATTAAGGAAAGATTCAGTTGGTTGAAGGGCATTCTTCGTAGTTTGGCGGGAGGACTGATACCACTCTTGGTTATGGCAATAAAATATGAGAATGCAGGTATCAGCTGGTTTGCGTAGCACAACACAAAAATTGAAAATAAAGAGAAATTGCTATGTCCTTCAAAGCTCACTTTTGATCTTGTTTGTTGAATCTGTTGATAATTATCAATAAACAAATACAACTTATCATCTATCTAGATGCAAGAAAGTGTGTACACAAATTGCCCCCAAAAAAGTGTTGAAAACAGAGAAAATGCTGTGATTTCTTTTCTCAATCAGAACAATAAGCTCATACACAAACACACATTTCCTGCCAAAGTCTGAACAGTTTGATTTGATTTCACATCAAATGTTTTACTTTTGTCTTTGCTTTTCTCACTGACTTTGAGTGAACAGAACTCTCATGGAAAAAAAGAAAGTTGCTGACACACATGTCTTCGATACATTTAGGATTTCACAAGATATGATTGAAAAATGATGATGACTTGGAGACAGGTTGTCCTAATGAATAGATTAGCATTATCGATAAACCAGGATTTTTTTTGCAAAAACGCTCGAAGGCAGAAAAAGTAGGGAGTGAAGAAAGTCAGTTATTTTGGACTTTCAGGCTTTTAAAATAAGTAATGTACAGTCGTACCAGTTTCAAACAATCATAAATTTCTCAGAAGAATAAAATAACATTCCCCGGCTATAAGTCTGGACTGAAGCAGGGGAATTTAACCAGGAATGGGGCACAGTAATTCAAGAGTCCACTGTAGCTCAGCGACATTCATAAAACAAAAACCCGCAAACATGAATTCTGGCCCTGCTATTTTCCATTCCTTAATCCTGGAAAAGATTAAGAACCATAGTTCTTTCTATGGGGAGTTATAGTTGGGAGATGTCATTCAGTGCAGCATCTTGATCAATCAACACAAACAGGAGGACAACTGTTTAGAGGATTAGTCCACTTTACAGAACCAAATCATGATGGCAAATGGAAGACATCTTGGAAGGGGGCCAATAGTGAGGGGCATTCTGCTCATAACTGGGGTAGCGACCTCATTTTCCGAATAAAAGCCAGTTTACATAACACCTCTGTCCCCATGACGGGGAGCACTGGGCAGCTGCAGGCCTACAGCTTTCACTCAAGCAGGACTAGACTGAAAAAAAAAAACAGCACAGCTGCAGAACTCCCCAGAGTGTTTCCAATATTAACATGTTAAATAAACACTGTTACTTATTATCTATAATTTATTTATATGCTTAACTCTTAGTGGAAAGGATAGGGAAGCCATTGCATACATTGACTAAGGTGATGAATGAGCATTGCCTAATCCTCTCCTCATTATCTGCAAAAAAGTTTCAAATTGAGGTAAATGGTTTTGAAAAATATGATGCAATTTTCCTTATAAAGTGTGAATTTCATTTTGATAATATGTTGATTCTTAGGTTTTGAAGAAAGTTATTGGCTCTAGGCTTGACCAATTAATTGGTCAAATTGATGGATGGATGGATAAATATTTAATCATCTTGTGCGCACAAGAAATTGTTTTTTCCTCATGGGACTTCAGGGGCTCCGTAAATTCTGTTTCACGGCTTGACTCACGGTGTTCCTCAAGGATCAATTTTGAGTCCGTTACTTTTCTCCATTAATGAACTGCACATTTGCTTGTCGTATGCCAATGGGCATAAGAAGCCGTTTGTTTACTATGTTTATTTTCTAGTCTAACAACACTAATTTGCTGTTGAAATTCATTCCCCACAGTAGCTTATTAGTGTATTTAAAATGAATACAAGGGGAATTGTTGCACTGTGAGGTTACATAAACAGGTTAATACAAAACTGTGAGTAGACACATCCGTGGTTGACTGCACTAATAATGGGAAAAGTGCAAATAAGCAAAATTTGGGTCTTCCTGTCTTTATTTGATGTAAAATCTTTCAATTTGCTTTGGAAATTTGTTTGGCACTGTGTCACAAAAGCCTATCAGCATTGAGATTAAAGGTCATAATAACATCAGTAGGATATTGATATAGAGATTAAAGAAAAGGTAACCGTAGATGTATATGGTCAACCGGAGCTGTGCAACATGACTTTTTATACCAAAAGTATTCTCTACAATACCTGGCGTTCTCTTGGTTGCACCCAGGGAATGGCTTCATTAGATTTTTGCCAGAGTGAGAAAGCCCCCTCAGTAACAAAGCCAAATGACTGGAGTCCTCCAAGTTGCTTTCATCGACCCGGGGAACAATTAAACAGAAAGAGCGGGGGCTTTTTTTAAATTAATTGTGTGAGTGAAATTCAAATGATCCTGTAAAGTCAGTAATAGCGTGTAAAGTAAGACGAATTAACTTTTCATTCAGTCTGAATACACCATAACCCAGCTAACTGTCTGCTCCAGCTTTACACTTCCTGCATTTTGTTTCCTTTTGACTTAATTTGCCTTATTTGTTTCTTCTGTCTGGTCCTCTGTTCACATTTCCTGTATTTTCTCTCTGCCGGTGGAATCATTTTCCTGTTCGATATTTGTTAATCCGTGCCTTTCCTGTGCCTTTCCCTCATAATTATCCCCTTGTGTGATTGTCCACCATGTTCACCTGTATTCTACCCCAGCTGTGTCGCATTGTCTCGTTACCTCATTGTGTATTTAGTCTGTGCTCCCCTTTCTTTAAATGCCGGTTCCTGGTTGATGTTGTCACGGCCAAAACATTTCCCAGTCTAACACCAGTTTAAGTTTTTCCCTAGTCTGCTTTTTGAGTTTATTCTGATTTTTGACTTTGCCCGTTATCTGGATTTATCCTTGCGGCTTGTTTTTTGGAATTGTTTTTCTCCAGGACTGCTTTCTTGGATTAGACCTCTGCTTGCTCTGAGACTTTGGATTTTGAAATTGGATATCATTATTTCCATTTCCAACTTTTGATGTTTGAATGATGCTTGTGAATGACAACCTGTTCATTCTTGTTCTGCTATGAGCAGAGAATTAATTCAGCGCCTCAGTCTGTTTGGCAGGGAGCTGAACTTTTTATTGAACTTTATTGACGTGAACAACGAGGATCCTTTAGTCGCAAAGTCAAACAGCACAGGCTACGGAGGAGAGCCTGTTAACATGGAGGAGGCCAATGGTCATATTTGAATCATTATTCAAGTGATTGGCTATTACTGAAACCTTCTGACAACAGTCAAAATATACCCATGGGGGATAAATGACTTCATTATATTTAGTATATATTATATATTTATAATTAATCAACAGCTAAAAATGTGAGCAAGAAAATACAATATCCCCTGTCTTATGGTTCTCATTAAAATAAACAAATGTGAATAATACATATTTATTACTAAAGTCGTGATAAAACTATAAACTAATAGATCGTAACAAGCAGAAGCAAAGAAGATGACTATACATGTCATTGGAATGTGATTCTCCATGTTGACCCAGACGACATACTTATCAGCCGTCTGTGAACCAAGAACCTCCGTTTTCATTGGCAAAGCACCTCAGGGCAGGATAAACTATTAGTAGGGATTCATTCTTCCTCAAGTGCATTAAATTGTAAACAGATATAAGAAACCTGATGTTCCTGCAATTAATCGCTCAATCTTAAACAGCTAGAAAAGAAATTGTTTGGAAAATGACACAATGTTTGATTAATGCACTAAATAGGTGAAAACAGGCTATACAGATCAACTCATCATCCTGTTATATGTGTCACATCTGTTATTTTGGTTTTATGATGATGAAGAATATCTCAGCTGTTCCTGTGTGTGTGTGCAATGGGGCTGCTTTATTTCAGAGGGTAGGGCAGTCGTCCCTCAACCGGGAGACCGGGGTTCGAGCAATGACGCAACAAGCCGTGGGTCCTTGAGCAAGACCCTGAAACCTCTGCTCCCCGGTTGCTTCACAGGGGCCACTCACTGCTCCCTCTGGGATGGATCAATGCAGAAATAAATTTCACGACGTTGTGCTGTGTAATGTGATAGATAAACCGTCTAACTTACAAAAGGATTCTGTTTGTAAAAAGTAAGAGTTGAAGCGTTTCATTTTAAAACAGCACAGCGAAGATTACCATTTTAAATATGCACAGCATATAGTTTTAGGAATCTGTTGATAGATAATAAGCATAGTAGATTATTTAATGCCCACCTGCTCAGATATCCGGTGTCAGTATCATTTAATTATTGCTGACGTCAACAGTGCACAACACAACTATTCCTCATAGAACAAACAATGGAAAAGGTTACATATATTATTCAGAATTCCCACTGGAGTTGTCGATACATGATCTTAATCCCACACACTATATTTTGGAGTTTTACAGGAGATATTTCATCAATACACAGGCCTTTTACAGATCTCCTGAGACCAGTCATCATTTGTCATAAAACGAGTCAAAGCATTTTAATTTCATATCTGCTCCTCATTACCATTTCATGAAAAAGAAACCCAGGACCGGGGTGAGGCCACTGCACCCCAGAAGAAATAAGGGCGAGGCAGAAGGGAAACAAAGGGAGAAGGGAGATTATTGGGCACAATAAATCCAGCAAAGAAGAGTAAAAATTCCTAAAATCCAAGACAAAAGGCCATAATGGTCCCATCGAAATCATATCGACTTCAGGCCGGAGTTCCAGCCATGGAGTTTACAACAGGCTGTATAACACCAACATTACTGATCCACCACAGATATTTCATAGTCCATTCATTCCATAACAGCACCTGCAAACTATACATACTATAGTTGGTGCACATAAACACTATCTGTTCATATTTTTCTTCCATGTACGAGTAGAGGTTGTGTGATTATATTCCAACATTAATCCATAGTATCAGGTCAATCTCGTCGCCAAAACAAATGTTTTCTCATGGCGATACCGTGATAACTCTATATTTCAGGGGAAGATAGCAGCTGACACTTAATTAGTTACACATTAACATAACTTTCATGCTAGACTTTAAGGTGGATTTACCATTGTTCGAAAAACATGAAACCCTGCATCACATCTTCCACTATATGTCAAACATATTAGATCTTAAAGTATGGTTTCATGTGGTCTTCTTCTGATTTCTAAAAATCTTCAACACAGCTAACATAATTAAACAGTTTTGTGTCGGACTCTTGAATGAGCCCTGCAAGTTCATTTATCATGGTGAAGTTAAGATGCATACATGTACAAACTCAAACACATGACTCCAGAAGACAGAGCCCATCCTGTTTAACAAGTACGTCAGACCAGAGCAAAAAGAAGGAGAGAGAGAGACAGGCATGGGCTGAAACAAGCACAACTTTTTGTGTTATCAGTAGGTGGGCTTACATGGGACACTTTTCTCCTATCTGAATTAAACCTTTCTGAATTACAATGTTGGTCCCGTGTTTACATGACTAGTGATCTTTTCCGACCCGGTGTTCACAAGCATCTACTCATCTAATCGAAAACAACTTTCTGACGTGTGCAGATGATCCACACTCCCGTTCATAAGGTGGTGATAATGCTACGATGAGCTCGGTGTCAACCGCCAACATGCGCCAAGAAGAAGAATTCGACAAAAAGTGCATGCGCGGTTGAGTGACTTTTCGTCCATCTAACCATCCAAATATGTTCAACTCTATCAAAGTTGCAATGAGTGAACGACTCTCCGATAAAGACCAGTACTGTTTTGAAGTAGCCATATCTAAAATACGTTGCAGGTGCTGGAAAAACTCGGCATTACGACACAACGCTGGGCCCAATCAGAAAGCTTTCTGAAACAGTGTTTACATGCAGCGACTGCTATCGGAAAGGCTTTCCGAAAGGAATAAAATCTCATTCGGAAACGTTCTTTCCATTCGGAAAGGGGTGTTAACATGCAACTTTTTTTTCCCGATCAGACATCTTTTCCGAATCTAATCGGAATTAGGCTGTCCATGTAAACCCATGGACAGCCTTGGGTCTGGGAACCAAATGAAAAGACACGTTACTGAACATAACATCAATAATAAACACACATAGGATTATATCAAATTTGTGATATTAGTCTTACCTGAGGGCAGTCTTTGATGTAGTGGCCCTTGTTGAAGCATAGATGGCACAGGTAGTTAGGCGGAGGTCTTTTGTTGGGTTTTCTTGGCTCTGAAGAGAGGGAAAGGTCTGAGAAATGATCCGTCAGGGAGCTGAGTCCATCCACAATGTTGTTCAGGGAGCCATAGGGTGACACATTCTTGTAGACATTGTTGTTTAAGGCCTGCAAAATAACAATAAAATAACTTGAGCAAATTCTTGCTTGAATTTTTTTTTGCCTGAAATATGTCTTGTATCATATTTTTCACATGAGATAATAATCTTGAGCCTTCATAATCAATTTCCTATAAATTACCTAACAGTCCATAAAATGCTACGTGAGAGTGAGAATGCTGCACAATATTACCAAATGCAAGTTAATGACATAAAATCCTGTGCTTCAGGCTGGGAAGTGTTAAAAAAGTTGAGAATGATTACAAATTTCCTTTAAGAGCTCCCTATCCTATTTTGTGTTGCACAAAAAAAGAGGGGAAAAAAATCCCGAGATCATTTCTCTAATTAAATTCAGAACATCTGGCAAGAGGCCCAGCTGTGCTCATGAGCTGGAAAAGTACTGAGCTTGTCCACAGAGAAGAGACAGGACTTTACAGAGGATGACTCATATTAAACATGATGGGAGGCATATACCCGCACCATCCTGTGGAACACCAGCATTGTCACCATGCACTGTTGGCGGTAAACTATCCATCAGTGTTTGCAGTTTGCTCTGGCGCGCAACCTCAAGGTCCAGTGAATTCATGGAGGATGCTGCTGGAATATTAATAATGCTGAAAGTATTGCATGCAGTCCCTTATTTTCCTTCAAATTCATGCCTTTCTATTTTCCAATAGTGCAATTCCTGTTTTTCCTTTTCTATTTGTGAAGGATTGCTTATTTTAGTGTAGAAATTTTTATTCTCAAGCGGTCATGTAATTAACCCTCGTGGGCCAGGTGCCCACTGAACAATCTAACCAGTCATTTGTTCTGACATTTAAAAGTTTAACTTCACTTTGCTTGAAACACCACTCTCATGTAAATACGTCAGTGGCATGATGAAATCCACTGATAAACTCTCACAAATGTTCACCTCTCTACCTGGGAAGTAGGATTCCAGTTGAGGTTTAATATTCTGTACACCACAGAAAAACAGATTTAGCAACCTGGCTTGGATTAAAAGGGAAATCTCTATCACCAGCTTGTAACGATTTCTTGCTAAGCATCTCCAGATTTAAATCCCATGTTCCTTTATTGCATCTAGTCATTGTAAATCAAATATTTAAGATCCATAGTTTCTCAAGTTTTCCATCCTCTGCATGTTTCTGGTTTGCGTATCACTGTGTATTATCTCAATCTGTTTATAAAGATATTTATTACAGATCAGAGGAAACTCTGCAAAGTCAATAATGCTCCTCCTGTTTCATTCAGTTTACTGACCTGAAACCTCCTTCTGTCATCCGAAAGGAAACTGACTTCACACATATCTGCAAATGGTGAGGTGAGACTTTCTTTGTTTATTTAGTGTGTCTTTGACCTGAGTGAATGAGTAGAAGAGCACTATGTCTGTTGTAATGGATGCTTGTGTGTGTATGTATATATATATATGTGTGTATATATATATATATATATATATATATATATATATATATATATATATGTGTGTATATATATGTGTGTGTATATATATATGCGTATAAATATGTGTATATATATGGATAGTTTATGGATAGAGGATGGATAGTTTCAGAGAAAAACTATCCATCCTCTTTTCTCAACGTATTCAACTGCTATATGTGTGTGTGTGTATATAT
>VRLP01005218.1:0-39236 GCA_009660295.1 Lophius piscatorius | reverse complement strand
GTTGGTTGTTGGTTGTTGGTTGTTTGTTGTTGGTTATTGGTTGGTTGTTGGTTGTTGGTTGTTTGTTGGTTGTTGTTTGTCGGTTGGTTGGTTGTTGGTTGTTAGTTGGTTGGTTGGTTGTTGGTTGGTTAGTTGTTATTTGGTTGGTTGGTTGTTGGTTGGTTGGTTGGTGGTTGGTGGTTGGTGGTTGGTTGGTTGGTTGTTTGTTGGTTGTTGGTTGTTGGTTGGTGGTTGGTGGTTGTTGGTTGTTGGTTGGTTGTTGGTTGGTTGGTTGGTTGGTTGGTTGGTTGTTGGTTGGTTGGTTGGTGGTTGGTGGTTGGTTGGTTGGTTGTTTGTTGGTTGGTGGTTGGTGGTTGTTGGTTGGTTGTTGGTTGGTTGGTTGGTTGGTTGGTTGGTTGGTTGTTGGTTGGTTGGTTGGTTGATGGTTGTTTGTTTGTTGGTTAGTGGGTTGGTTGTTGGTTGGTTGTTGGTTGTTGGTTGTTGGTTGGTTGTTGGTTGTTGGTTGTTTGTTGTTGGTTATTGGTTGGTTGTTGGTTGTTGGTTGTTTGTTGGTTGTTGTTTGTCGGTTGGTTGGTTGTTGGTTGTTAGTTGGTTGGTTGGTTGTTGGTTGGTTAGTTGTTATTTGGTTGGTTGGTTGTTGGTTGGTTGGTTGGTGGTTGGTGGTTGGTGGTTGGTTGGTTGGTTGTTTGTTGGTTGTTGGTTGTTGGTTGTTGGTTGGTTGGTTGGTGGTTGGTGGTTGTTGGTTGTTGGTTGGTTGTTGGTTGGTTGGTTGGTTGGTTGGTTGGTTGGTTGGTTGTTTGTTGGTTGGTTGGTTGGTGGTTGGTGGTTGGTTGGATGGTTTTCTTAGTTGGTTGGTTGCGTGTTTTGTTGTGCCATTTCTTTTTCATCTGTAGTTTGGACAAAAAACAAGAGTTCTAGAAAGAAGTTCTTTTATGGTTTCATTGGTTATTTTGGCCTCGGTTCCCCCTAAAGTCCAGCTTCACTCGGCCCACTACCTTCACACCTTTGCAGTAGTTATTGTAAATCATTTTTTTGCTTTCTCCTCCTGGTCAGCGGTTCCTCCTGCTGTTACGCTTCCGCATCGGAGGCTACACTTCCACTTGATCCCTAAGGAATGCCAGTCGGCGTCACATGGGCGTCATGTGCCCCCTTTAACCGGGGGGGTGGACTTGATCTATTCTCTCGACTCCTTTGCTGCCCAGTCACTGCCACAACCTTTGACATTTACATTAAAGACTCTGTGGGGATTAGTTCAAAAGGCCGACTTAATCTGTTCTCTAACTCGGTAATCTTTAGGATTCTTTTAAGGGACTTAAAACAACATGAGGCGACTGGCAACGATCTGAAACGGGTCAGGAAAGGGATCAAACCAAAGCTTCTGACGTGATGCGTAGAAAACAGCTGTGGAGGAGCAGCAGATGGGAGCGCCATGACATCACACACTCACATAACCCGCGACCAGTCGCCACCGCAAACACTCAGAGACCTGACAACAAGTCTGTCTGCCAGGACAGACTGGATCCTGGACTCGCTCCAGACCCACATCCTGGACCTCCCTGCTTTGACTGCGATGACCACCGGTCCAGCCAGAAGGTTAAAGAACTGGGTTAAAGATGGCTACCAACGTTTAACCTTGTCCGTCTAAACAGTTCTGACCCATTGAAGAATGGACTCCAGTTGACCTTGAAGGTCCTGCTGTGGTATCTGGTATCAAGACGTCCGCAGCAGATCTTTTAAGTACTAGACAGGTTGGTCCAGAACATCCCACAGATGCTGGACTGGACTGAGATCTGGTGAATCTGGAGGTCCAGTCAGCAGCTTGAACTGGTCCTTGTGGTCCTCAAACATTCCTGCAGTGAGTCAGGGACCATCATCCTGCTGGAAGAGACCACCGCCATCAGGGAGTACCCTCTCCATGAAGGTCTGCAGCAAGACTGTGTGACGGATGATCATGATGGATTCTGACAGTTTGATACTTTATTAAACATTCTTAAACTTTATGACGGTTTGTGATAGTTTGATAGTTGGTTAAACATTCTTAAACTTTATTAAACATTCTTAAACTTTATTAAACATTCTTAAACTTTATGACAGTTTGTGACAGTTTGTGACAGTGTGTGGTAGTCTGTGGTATTATGTGATAGTTTGATAGTTGGTTAAACTTTACGACAGTTTGTGACACTTTGTGATAGTTTGTTTATGACCAGGACCAACGGATGCAGCATTCCAGGATCAGGGAACCTTGAGATCTGCACAACATCCAGAGCTTAAACTGAGATTTCCTGTTACAGCTCCCACATTTCATGCGACACCTCAGCCGGCAGCTCCCAGCTCTGCCTGCTTAGTTTACATATCTTAAATTTCCACGCTGATGGGTCTCACCACACGGACAGAATGTTCTCCTGGAGGAACTGAGACACAAACATCTCACAGGAGCTGTGGGATCTCCTCAGGAGGATCTCCACACACCCTGCATCTAAAGCAGATGATCCATGCTGAGGTAGAGAGACTGGATCTGGAGAATCTGGATTTGTATTTGTCATAACCAGACTTCTAATGGTTTTGAGGCACAGGTGCTTCACAGCAAGACGGTCCAGGGTTCAAATCCCCCTCTGCCCGGCCTTTACAGCCGATGTACTTCGACGTGGGGAAACAGTTTGGCCCCCCGTGAGGAGAAGTGGGTAACCCCTGAAGCATGTCGTGGGTTCAGGGTCCACTCAAGCATCCTGCTACACGTAGACTGGAAGGACATTCAGGGGATGGAACCAGCAACCTTCTAACTGTTCTACCTTCTGGGCTACAGCTTCCCTAGAGTCACCATCCACCTAGAAGGCATGTTTCTGGACAGTGGGAGGGAACCCAAACAGAACATCCTCATGTAGCTTTGAGCCCTGACGAACCTCGCTGGTACCAGGTCCGGTTTCCCTGACGAACCTCGCTGGTACCAGGTCCGGTTTCCCTGACGAAGCTCGCTGGTACCAGGTCCGGTTTCCATGACGAACCTCGCTGGTATCAGGTCCGGTCTCTGACGAACCTCGCTGGTACCAGGTCCGGTTTCCCTGACGAACCTCGCTGGTACCAGGTCCGGTCTCTGACACTTTCATGCTCACCTCTCTCTGCTCCATGTTCTATTCTGTGACGTAGATCATTCTTGTTTCAGGTCCTCCTGTCTTCTCCTGAGTACCCTGAGTGATTGTCCTGAGGGTCCTCAGCTGTGCCCCCGCTCTCCTAACCCCGCCTCCTGCTGTAGTCTCTTCTTACAGGTGGGCTTTAAGGCCCACCTTCCTGTTTGGACACAGACCAAGAACCTTCTTTCAATGAGGTGTGTTCACCGGTGCTGCATTTTCAAATGTGCAAATCCATTCCTACGCATTATCCAGCGCTCAGCAACAGAACCGAACAGAACCGAACAGAACCGAAAAGAACCGAACAGAACCGAAAAGAACCGAACAGAACCGAACAGAACCGAAAAGAACCGAAAAGAACAGAACAGAACCGAACAGAACAGAACAGACAGCACCCACAGACACATACATACCCACACATGCACACACACACACACACACACACACACACACACACACACACACACACACACACACACACACACACACACACACACACACACACACACACACACACACACACACAAACACACACACACAGACACCCACACACACACACATACCCACGCATGCACACACACACAAACACACAGACAGACACCCACACACACACACATACCCACGCATGCACACATACACAAACACACAGACACATACATACCCACACATGCACAGACACACACACACGCGCACACACATACATACCCACACATGCACAGACACACACACACACAAACACACACTATTACTATTATTACTATTATTATAACTATTATTATTACTATTATTATTATTATTATTATTATTATTATTATTGCTATTACTATTATTATTATTAATATTATTACTATTATTATTATTATTATTATTACTATTATTATTATTATTATTATTACTATTATTATTATTACTACAATTATTATCATTATTACTACTATTATTACTATTATTATTATTATTATTACTATTATTATTACTATTATTATTATTATTATTATTACTATTATTACTATTATTATTATTATTATTATTATTATTACTACTACTATTACTATTATTATTATTATTACTATTATTACTATTATTATTATTATAACTATTATTATTATTATTATTATTATTATTACTATCATTATTATTATTATTACTATTATTACTATTATTATTATTATTATTACTATTATTACTATTATTATTATTATTATTATTATTATTATTATTATTATTATCATTATTATTATTATTATTATTACTATTACTATTATTATTATTATTTCTATTATTCCATCTCTCATCGCCCCACAACCACGACCTCGCTGCCGCGGACCATGTTCTGTTCTCCTTCTGTGAGGCGGTCCTGGAGGTCCGGCGGCGCTGTGGTTCCTGTTTGTAGAACCTTCAGCTGACCTACTTTATGTCTGGGTAAATAACCTGTGCCTGTGTCAACACGGCTTCCCATAATGCATTTGTCAAACACCAGTGAACAAAGCTCGGAGAGAAGATCGGGCAGACGTTCATCCGTGTTCGGCCAACCGGATCACAGCGGTACCTTGTTCATCATCACTGTGATGTGGTCCAGATCAGGGGCTGGAGATGCGCTGATCCAGCTGGATGACTCTTTTAGGTGTTGGGCTTTTAGGAGAGCGGGATCTCGCTCCAGACCCCGCCACCGTCTCGCCACAATAATTGGTGTGATGAGTCCGACAGCTGACTCGAATGAAAGTCAACAGCCGCCAGCAGAGAGACCAGAACGTCCAATGGATTCAGCAAACAGGGAGATTAGAGGGACGCTGACGTGAAACCGGACCTCTGTCTTCATGTCTTCTACTATAATTATCATCAAACAACCAGAGTAAACACCAAATCCAAACGTTACGATCTTTTCATTAAGTAAAGCAAACAGGTTATCTAATGCTGACATCACCAGTGTCAAAGAGTGAACCTCACATCTAGATGTTCATCTGAACCAGACCCTCCTGACAGCTGGAGATCACTCTCTGACAGCTGGAGATCACTCTCTGACATCAGAGACTGATCTCTGAATCCCTCTTGACGTCACTCTCTGACATCAGGAGGGATTTTGGCCCGCTATCCTCTCCAGAACCGCTTCAGACACAGAGGTCATCAGTCACAGACGAATGACCCCACAGACTGATGACCTCACAGACTGATGACCTCACAGACTGATGACTTCCCAGACTGATGACCTCACAGACTGATGACCTCATAGACTGATGACCCCACAGACTGATGACCTCACAGACTGATGACCTCACAGACTGATGACCTCCCAGACTGATGACCTCACAGACTGATGACCTCACTGACTGATGACCCCCACAGACGAATGACCCCACAGACTGATGACCTCACTGACTGATGACCCCCACAGACGAATGACCTCACAGACTGATGACCCCAACAGACGAATGACCCCACAGACTGATGACCTCACAGACTGATGACCTCACAGACTGATGACCTCACAGACTGATGACCCCACAGACTGATGACCTCACAGACTGATGACCTCACAGACTGATGACGTCACAGACTGATGACCTCACAGACTGATGACCCCACAGACCGATGACCTGACAATCTCCTTCAGTAGAATCCATGTTTCCTTCATGATGGCGTGTCATTCTAGTCCTGAAGCAGCAGATCATCTCCTCAACATTCCACGTCCACCTCCATGTTGGACCGTAGGTCTGATGTTCTTCTGGTGGAATGGCAGAGATGGAACTGATTATAAAAGCCACCAGCCCTCTGTCCATGGAAGAGTTTGAGTAAATGATGTTTTTACTTGTGGACCACATTTGTCTAACTCCATTAAGCTACCGCGACTCTCTTCTCACGCAATCAAAGAGAGCCTCCGACCATAAAAGCTGTTTGTAGTTTCATCAAGTGTTTTCTGTTCTCTTTCATTTGTTGTACATTCTCCCTTCAGAGTGATGTCATTCTGGAGACTGTAACAACAAACAAGCTGGGAAACTGCAATGCAACCTGGGAGTAATGCGGAGGACGCATCTCATTGAGAGGATTTAAGTCGTTTACAGCCTGTAACCGTGATCGTAAACAGCAGTGCATCATGGGAAGGCGAACACAGAGGTAAAGATCTTCATGAACAATCAGGCAACATGTTCGGAGTTAAGGAAGTATTGAAATAAAGTTAAAAGATGTTTTGAATTATTTTTCTGTGTGCTGTGAGAGAAAAAACAGAAGACAAAGAAATATCAGAAGTTATTTATAACATTATGAATAACATAATTATTATAATTTTATAAATAACCGGTTTCTGAATCATTTTAATTCTTTTCTTTATGTAATGTTTATTCTCTGGTTGTAAGGTTACCTGAGGTTCCTTCATTCGTCCTGACGACTCACTCATTCACTCATGGACACCTCTCTTCTAAACAGCAGGGGTCTAAGACCTCGGCCAAAATCAGTCCAGTTCTTCCTCGCTTTGGGGTCTGTGTGGGTGTTATCGATTCCCCGCCTCCATGTGGATGTCATTTTAACACCACCTAACGGGGCCGTGGTACCAGAAGACGTTTGGAGGTAGACTAAGATCTATCCTTCTGGGGATCTGGTTTGGTTTAATCTGGTTTCAGTCCAGTTCTTGGGTGTTCATACTTGTTTCCATTAATTGATCTAACGGATCGATTGCACAAGAATTTGTTTCCATGAAAGCGTTCCAAGTGAAATACTGGACCACTGAGTGAGGACCAGGTTTCTGTTGGTCATGATGAGATCATTTTACAGTACCATGGTGTCATTACTGGTCCTTTGGATCTCTGGTATCGCTCATCCATCCATCCATCCCATCCACCGCGGCTGCAGCCGCCAGTCGGAGCGTCCTCCACGGTGTTTGTCGTGGTCGCCGGCTTAGCTGTCATCCACCCTTCAGGCACGTCCTCCACAGGTTCTATTGGGCGACCCAGAATGTGGCCGGTCTTCTGGATCAGCTTGTTGAGTCTGCAGTAGAGATGGTGCTGACCCAGGAGACCACGCCTTAGAAAATGATGCCACTACAGAGTCATAGAAGATCCACAGGAGCGCCTGCTCCCCCCTGAAGGGTGGGAAGATAAAAGTCCAGTTTGTTGTTCAGGTGGACACCCACACACTTATGAGATGACATTCAGTACTGGTGTGGGTGGGGTGTGTCTGCCCCGACCAGAGGTGGTTCTGCTGGAACCAGTCCACACGTCCCATGTCCGTTATTTGTACTTCCTGTCGTCGCCTTCAGTGATGAGGCCAGCGGTTGCAGGTGACGGTTCTGTTACGTATCTGCCGAGCAGAGGGTGAAGAGGAACAGACAGTTCCCTGCAGACGTCTCTGATGGGCCCACAACCTGGTGCTGGTTGGTGAGGTAGTCCAGAGTCCAGTGATTAGGTCCAACAGACAGGAGACAGACCAACTATGTGCTGACCATAGACACTAAACGGAGTAGCCGTCATTTTGATGTCCTGGCTCCAGTTGATGGTGGGTTCTGGCGGTTGAATGGTTGAGTTCTGCCTGAGTGGATCAGTACCACAGTCACATTATACTGTAGCTGCCTTCCTCGTCAGCCGCCGGCGTTTGTTCACTTCTGTCATAAAAGGATTAGAAGTTTGCATAAAAACACTGAAGCTGAACAGGAAGTAAGGCTTCCGGGTCGTGAACCTTCATATTGTTTCTCAATTTGGTTACCGATCTTTATTGGGTCACGTCTCCAAAAGATAACGGACCCAAGGGTCCCATAGGGCGGGTGGGTGTGAACTGTGAAGGCTGTCCTTCATGTTATGGAAGATATGTTTGGCTTTTTCTCTGGAGCCTAAATCTCTGCAGCTATTTTTGGTTGTTATGAAGGCATTAAACGGGCCGGTACACGTCATCGGCCGCAGATAAAGAGGCCCCTGGGCTATAAGCCAAAAGTTCAGGTCAACAGAAATTATGAAGTACAGGACTGAAAAGCCCAGAATTTATCTCAGTGTTCTTTACAGCTCATTCCTACGCCAGAACACACAGCCGGGTCCAGCCTGTTACATAAATTATAGAAAATTGTTCAACCCTCACTGAATATTGGACTCATTTATCAGCTGTTAGTAAAAAGCCCGTCTCACGAGACGACTTTTAACAGCTCAGTGTAATAGATATCACATGTTCTTTTCCAAAACAGAACCCAAAGTACTGCTTTTACTGACCGCTGCTGTTTGTAAGTGGGCTCAGTATCTTGTAGAGGTTCTTTGGCCAATTTGAGCTCCTGTTCACATGAAGCAGAACCCAGTGCCTGGCAAGGTTCTGAGGAGTCTTAGCCCAATCCTCACGGGAAAAGTTCTGTACTACCCCTGAGTTAACATGCTGTTCTGGTGGCCTGGTTCCATTCAAAGTCAATGCAAAGCATCGTAGTGGAGTCCCGGCGGCACCACGACCCACATAGGTCCAATGAAAAGAACATTTCAGCAGGAAATCTGCCCTGGCCTGAAAGCTGATCAGCCTTGAGATTCTCCTAATTGGACGAGGCGTGACAACCCTGGGAGTCAGAAGGAAGTTGGTGCTGAGGTGGAGGAAGGGGCTGTGTGGGCCCGCCTCTGGGTTGAATGTTGAAGGTGTTGGTGTTTGGGGTAACCGTCTGCTTGAGCGGTCCAAAACTTCGCCTCCTTTCAGACGGTTTTCTTGTTCTCCAGCAGGATGGAATCCATCCGACCCAGTACCGCAGGTTTCCGGCGCCAAATGAAGAAAGCCCCTATGGACCAAACTGATCCACCACCATGTTCTTCAGCTTCTTCTTCCTTCATCCTCTCCCTGACGTTCCGTCGATCCAAAGACCCCGAAAGCTCCAGTTTGGTGAAGATGGTTCTGAACCACTGGAACAACTTTTCTTATGATTTTGGGTCAACAGAGCGGTCGCTTTTGAGTCAAAGCCCTGATGTAAACATGAAGGCTGAAGAGAGTGTGACTGATGAGGAACCACAATCATCAGAACTAAAGAACTTTTTCAGATCTTGTAAATTTGGTTTGTATTTCATTCATTTGTTGAGATTTGGTGGAAGTCCAACCGTCTGCTCCGGTCGCAGGATGGAGGTTGGTTTTGCTGTACGTGTTGATTGTGTGGCGATCAACAACCAGTCGTGACGTTTTGACATAACATGAATGCGGGTGGCTCCTCCCTCAACATCCCCCCTCCCCCGACGGCTGACCAACATTTTTTCTGCTCACCTGATTCGTCCCCGCTGCAGGAATGCGTCGGCTCTGCTCCGTGTTCCTGAGAACTTGGGTCAATATTGAAGTCATTTCTGCTTCTTAGAATTTCCCTGCAGGATTCTCAGCGCCGGGAAACAGTCCGTCAAGGATCTGGTGGAATGTCGTTGACTCCATGTTCTCGTGGCGTCCCACTGCGCCGGCAGCAGCTCAGTGCGTTTGCTGGCTGCTGATCCCTGCGTTTGGTCTGTCAGGCTCGGGGTCGTTTACACAGCGCCGCTTCATGCCGCTTTCTCCGGCTGAGGATCATTTACACACATTTGGTTCATATTCATTATTTTGTGCGATTCTTCTTCTTCTTCTCTGGTTGTTTTCCTGATTCTAAATGTGTTGCATAAGTGGCAGCAGGTTTTAGTTACACTAGTGACCGTTAACTAGTTCCCTCCAGTAATGGAGGGTGGTGTGGGTGGTGTTTATATTCTGTATCTGTGTTAACGGTGTTCACGTATGGTCTTCCCTCCCGCTGAGAGCCGAAGCTGGTGGGCCGTCCTGGTGGGGGTACGCCTTCGTCTGTGTGTAGTGTGTGTTGGGGGATTTTATTATGGTCTACCTACCTCCACCCATTAGTCTACTTCCTCCCAGCAGCCTGCCGGTACGGGGTTGAAGGGGAGGGCGGTTGTGAATGACTGACTCTTTCATTATTTAAGTAAATTAATTGGATGCATTTTATTATTGTTAATATTTATAAACTTTATAATTGTTGAGTGCACCATCGTCTCATACTTATATAATATAATGTACCATTTGCCTTTTCAGTGTACATGAAATCTTTCCCAGGGAGACTTTGTTGGTTTAAATTCCGTTGTTTATGTTATCCAGCCTGAAACTGACCTCTGCATCACCTTACGTTGATCTAATTCTCTCTTTATCTCCACATTAAGTAGAGACTGTCTCTGACAGAAAGTAAGATGAATTTACATTTTACTCTTGAAGTGGTCATAAATGTGTTTGAATCATTTCCACACCGTTTCAGTCGGTAATTAAAGGCCCAGCTGTCACCTCCCTCCCCGGCTTATTTTAACTGGTGAGGGAGGGAAATGAGAGGAGTCCAAAATAAATCAGCCGGGAGCAATTCCAATATATACATTCATGCTGCTGTAGAGAGGAGGATACAGGAAGTAAAGTCATGAAGACCACAGAGAGTTGTGTCTGGTTTCTAACTCGTCTTCAATGATCAGAACGATTGACTTCCTCCATGTTCCACTGACTGATAGTCATGTGCTGTCTTTTATTACCTGAGGGAGAGAGAGTGGGAGAGAGAGGGAGAGAGAGAGACAGAGAGGGAGAGATGGAGAGGGAGGGAGAAAGAGAGAGAGAGGGAGAAGGAGAAAGAGAGAGAGAGAGAGGGAGAGAAAAAGAGAGAAAGAGGGAAAGAGAAAGAGGGAAAGAGAAAGAGAGAAAGAGAGAGAGAGAGAGAGAGAGAGAGAGAGAGAGAGAGAGAGAGAGAGAGACCCGCTTGTCTGACCCGTTCGATCCTGCGGTCTACAGGTCGACGCGTCCCTGAAGATGCTCCTGATGGCTGCTGCGTTGGCGTGTGGATGATGATGTCAAGGGTTACCGATGAGCAGATGGCGCCCTGCATGAGGTCGAGTCTTGGGGCAGGACTCGTGTTGTGAGGCGCTTGAAGTTGTGGACGGACTAGAATGTGTTAGAAATAGAGTCCATCTACCTTCTAACACCAACCGACGCCATTGTCACCGGACTGTTAGATCGTAACCATTAGAGACGGTGCTACAGCGGCGCCGGGCCCTTCTTTACGGCCCTGATGTTATCAATCACGCCGTCGGACAAGTGACTGATCAACATGGAGACAAACAGTTAACCTTCACTTCTACACTGCGGCTGATCTGGTCGTATGAGAAGGTAAGGAGCTTCTCCACATCCTGCTGCCTCCTCTCCTCCATTGTTTCTAACCACTAATAGCTGCTTTAAAGACTTTAAGACTCCCGGTTGTTACAACACTTGTAACTGATTCCCAGAACATCAAATTGCCATCCTGCCTCTTGACACGGTGTTTACCCAGATGTCTGCTCCACCTTTGCTGCTACCTCCGCCGCCGTTTCAATGGCGGCTAACTCGTGCAGAACAGAGTGGCAGAACAAAGGCGCGCCGGGTCACCATGAAAGGCTGTATTAAAGGGGCCGGTTATAATGTTATGGCTGGTCAGTTTATAATAAGCAAAATAAACATGGAAATGATGATGAGGGCGGCGCAGTGGTTAGCGCTGCTGCTTCACAGAAAGAAGGCAGCGGGTTTGAATCCCTCGCCGTCGGCCTTTCTGTGTGAGTGTGTGTGAATGTGTGTGTAAATGTATGTGTGTGAATGTATGTGTATATGTGTGTGTATTTGTGTGTGTGAATGAATGTATGTGTATGTGTGGGTGTGGGTTCTCCCCGGGAACGCCGGATCCTCCCACATTCCAAAAACATGAATGTAGGTGACACTAAATATCCCGTGTGAGTCTGTGTGTGTGTGTGTGTGTGTGTGTGTGTGTATTAGTGTGTGTCGGCCCTGTGATGAACTGGCAGGGTGAACCCCGCCCTCCCTCAATATCAGCTGGGATAGGCTCCAGCCCCCCGCGACCCTGAACAGGATAAGCGGTTGATGATGATGATGATGATGATGAATGTTGGGAAGAATCAGTATAAATAAAGGATTGTAACTGCGTAGGTCAGGGTTCAAGATTCCTGATGCTCAATGATATAACGTTACATTTTATGACCTCATTGTCTCTGTT
Source organism: Lophius piscatorius (assembly GCA_009660295.1). Lineage (NCBI taxonomy): Eukaryota > Metazoa > Chordata > Actinopteri > Lophiiformes > Lophiidae > Lophius > Lophius piscatorius. Next base: position 27,131 of record VRLP01005218.1, on the reverse strand, counting down.
GCCTTCAGGTTCACGAGAGAGAGCAGGAATTAAGTCCTCCCTAAGAACTGGTGCTTCTCCTCCGACACACTTTCATTGACCTTTCCGGCCGACGCCTCCTTATCGCCGGAGAAGAGCGCCCACGTAGATAACGCGGTGTACCGCAGGAGAAGGATCAATATTTGCTGTCCTTTACGGCGCGGTGACGGCACGCAGGATCTGAGGCAGACAGGACGCCGTCGCCCGGGGCCCAACAAACACGGCCGGAAATATCAACCAGGACGAAATTGCATGTCGGGGGGGTGACGGCCGGGACACGCTGGAAATGTCCTCTGAGCCACGGTCCAATTAAAACGGAATCAGGGTGTCGCGTTAAGGGGCCGTAACATTTCCGTGGGGGTCTTTTGTGGGGGGGGTTATAAATGACCACATGCGGCGGCGGCGCGGCACATAATGAGAACGACTCGTCTAATCTCCACGTGATTTAAACTTAAGCTGCGTTCTCCATGTCACAGCGTGCGTCGCCGCCCGTGTGTATGTGAGCGCCGGAATATCCCAGCATCACCCACTCCCCGCCGCCCAAATCACAGCTATGTAAATGAGGAGTGTAACGAGCGCCGGGTGATGGACATTGTGTCGTTTTGCAAACAAGATCTCAAACCTGCGTCACGCTCTGGCGCCGCGGCATGTTTAGAATTTCAATGTGGTTAATGAGATGTTAGTCTGGGGGTGGGGGGTGGGGGTGGGGGGTGAATTTGAATAAGTTGTTTAATTCTGTTGGTTTTCTTAGTGTCAGTGGTAGATGAAGTATTCAGATCATCAGCAGGTACTCAGAGTACTCTGTGTAAATACTCTATACTACAAGTACAAGTCCTGCATTCATAAATATAATTAAATTTAATTAATTATTAACTCAAGTCTTGGTTTTAAAAACTATTTCTTTACAATGTTTTTTTATTTGGGGCATTCATCCATATAATACTTAATTGTGTTTTTGTTGGAGTATCATCGGCTGAAAATAAAAAATCATTCCGTTTACGTTATCCTACAAAGACTCTTTCTACCTGCAGAGGGGGCGGGGCCTATTCCACGTTGTGATGTTGGACAGGAAGCTACAATGGGCGAAACTGAACTCAGGCTCTACAGACGACTTCTGCTGTTTTTAGGTTGAAGTGGCAGAAAGACCGTGAAGATACGTTTCACTGAAACCAGCGATGAAGACGAGGCTGAATACGTTGCTGTTGTGAGACGTTTGCGGGCGAGAAACGGATTTGAACCTGACACCAGTCATTGAACGCAGCGTTTAGTTTGAATGTGGGAAAGAGTTTAAGATCTCACCTTTCTCATCCTTCCTCATCCCATCATCAGTCCAGACCACCTCCTTCCATGGCCCCTGGTCCAGTTCAGATGCTCATGGGCCCGTTCCTCGAGTTTGCAGAAGTGGACGGGGGTCGACATTGTATCTCTGACCGATCAGTGACATCACTGTGTTCTGACACCTTCGATCAGGACCAGCAGGAACTGTTGGATCACATGACCCGGGCCTTTACTCCCCACTCACCTCAAACAACGCTCGCAGTTCTGGAGATGCGCTGACCCCCAACTTGAGCCATTATAGTTTGGACCTCGGCAAAAACGCTCAGATCTTAAAACTTTAAAGACATTGTTTCTGCTTCTATCCCATAAAGTCAGGATGCCTTTTAATAATAATAATAATAATAATAATACATTTAAGTTATGACACACTTTTTTATGTCCCAGCTGCTGACAGGTAACCATAGGAACCAGATAACCGGCGTTATGCCGCTCACCCGTCAGTGGTCCTAATGTTATGGTCCTTCAGTCTATGGGCCTGTAGAAGTATTGGTGCAGCTCCTCTTCCTGCTCGCCTCTTGTTTGGGTCTGGAATGTGAAGAGAACAATGATAAGTGGCGTGCTGAGGACACGCCTCCTGTCAGCCCAGACGAGAGGGGGGGGGGCCGCTGTGGCGCCGAGATGAGATGGTTTCTAAACCAAAACTAAAATCTATTTCAAAAGAACAAAACTCTTAAATATAATGAACACAGCCAGAACGCGATGGTTGTACGCGACAACCATGACGGGGGTTCAGAGGTCAGGGGGGTTTACTGACAGGATGTAGCCTCCGCGCGTCGGTGGTCTCAGGGCGGGTCATGTGATTTATCGACACGACTCCCATCTGCAGGAGATTCATCTTCATCTTCATCTTTAACGTGACCCTTATGCAACATGGTGAGGTTAAAGGTCACCTTTCATCAAACCTCTGATGCAGAGCAGACAAACTGACGGCGCCCACCGACCCAACCCCCGCTTAGAAAACAGACTCTTATCTGCAGACGGCCCAAAACAGAACCACGGCGAAGGATTGAGGCTCGGCGTCCAGACACTCCAGCTGACTCGAAGCTAACAGTATGTAAGTGTAGCTAACAGCATTTATGTGTAGCTAACAGTATGTAAGAGTAGCTAACAGTATGTAAGTGTAGCTAACAGCATTTATGTGTAGCTAACAGCATTTATGTGTAGCTAACAGTATGTAAGTGTAGCTAACAGTATGTAAGGGTAGCTAACAGCATTTATGTGTAGCTAACAGTGTAAAAGTGTCGCTAACAGTGTAAAAGTGTAGCTAACAGTGTAAAGGTGTAGCTAACAGTATGTAAGTGTAGCTAACAGTGTTAAAGTGTAGCTAACAGTGTAAAGGTGTAGCTAACAGTGTAAAGGTGTAGCTAACAGTATGTAAGTGTAGCTAACAGTGTAAAAGTGTAGCTAACAGTGTAAAGGTGTAGCTAACAGTATGTAAGTGTAGCTAACAGTGTAAACGTGTAGCTAACAGTGTAAAGGTGTAGCTAACAGTATGTAAGTGTAGCTAACAGTGTAAAAGTGTAGCTAACAGTGTAAAGGTGTAGCTAACAGTATGTAAGTGTAGCTAACAGTATGTAAGTGTAGCTAACAGTGTAAAGGTGTAGCTAACAGTATATAAGGGTAAAAATCTTTAGTAGATAGATCAAGTTTAAGATGTAAGAAATAGTTGAAACACATTAGCGGGACAGGCGGCACCAGCTGTGGCCATAACACGGACTCGGGGTTCTTCTTCATCGTTTCTTCATCTTCTCGCTGCACTTCAACCTAAAAATCTCTCTGTGACCCGCTCCCTCTAACAGACTCATTTAGAGCTAATCTCAAATGGTGTAATGCAAAATAAAATATTTACTTTGAGTTGATTTTACACTGAATATTATAACCCGCGCCACTGATCACTAAACCGGATCAGCTGAGGCCCGGTTCAACGACCACTGCGCCCGGTACTGTGAGGCGACCCTGAAGAGGAGCGGCAGAAAGACTAAGAAGAAGAAGTATTAGGTTTACTCCATAACTCCTACAGACTGCACCTTTAATGATGATCCCTGTCAGATGAAAGTCCTTATAAGCAGCGTTTCATTGCGATAAGACATTTTTATACTTTTAGCTCCTATATGAGACTCTAGAACAAGAGGATGAAATCACTTTTCTGGCTTTTTCCTCTCATTTGAAAATGCTTTAAATCCATTTAGCAGCCCATGATGGCTCCTGGGAGAAGAACACGTGTTCCAGATAAAGATCTGCATGCAACCATTAGGCTGTCTGATGGTGTCTGTAGAAGCTCTGTCAGTAGATCTAATTCTATAGATCCAGAGATGAAGAGGCCTCCTGCCCCTGCACTGATAAAAGCCTCACGCTCCTGTTGAGTCAGAGGAGGCGGTAAATCTCAACATGAAGCGCCTCTCTTCACGCCGCTCTGATAAATTCGTCCAAACTCAGACTCGTAAATGTAGCGCTCTAAAAACAAAGGCAGGTAAATCCCACACAGCCTCGGGTTTCTCTTTAGTTTTCTTATTTACGGCCTTTAGTAAAAGTCTGGCACTGACAAACAAACGCAGGAAGGACCGCGGCCGTGTGGCCGGATGAGCTGAGAGCAGAACAGACCATAATAAGCCATTATTCTAATGGTGCGCCGTGTCCGCGGTGATTTTAGCCGTGACACATCGTTTGAGTGTTTCAGGTCAGGATACCAGATGTGAAGAGATTTCCTCCGATATATCCTAACTCCCACTCCTGTCTCCTCCTCCTGTCTTCTCCTCCTGTATTCTCCTCCTGTCTTTCTCTACCTGTCTTCTCCTCCTGTCTCTGTCTCTGTCAGTGTCTTACAGCCCCAGCGAGACCAGAACCATCCTCCAAAAGTCCACTCCTTCTGTCCCTTCTGTTTCCAGCTTCTGTGGGAGATCAAAGTGACCTCTGGGGTTCTGTTGGGCACGTCGGCGTGATTATTCTCTGGTTCTGATCCGATGTTCCTCGTGATCCGTTTCTGAATGACGGTACATAATCGATGAAGAAGACCCATAGAAAGAATAACGTTGGTAACCCGCTAGGGGGACAGTAGTGGGACACTAGGGGGACACTAGGGGGACAGTATTGGGACAGTAGGGGGACAGTACGGGGAAACTAGTGGGACACTAGGGGGACAGTAAGGGGGCAGTAGGGGGACAGTAGGGGGACACTAGTGGGACACTAGGGGGACAGTAGGGGGACACTAGGGGGACAGTAAGGGGACATTAGGGGGACACTAGGGGGACAGTAGGGGGAGCCTTTCCTCCTAAACTATTCGGGTCATAATTTCTCCGTTGGTCCGATTTAGTCCGAATGAGCTCTGGAGGAGATTTCTCTTCTATGTCATCCGTTACTCTAACGGTGCAGGTCTTACTCACTAGGGGGAGCTGTTCTACGAAACACACGGTACACACATAACATTCAGGACCCGGTCCGCTGTGCTGTAGGGGATTGGGTTTTTCCGGGGACATCCCCTCGCTGCTGGGGGCGACAGCGTGGGACTCTCCCTCGGGGGTCCGGAATCTGTGGAAACTGTCTGTGGTTCTGTCTGTCTCTCCTGTAACGCCGTGAACCGACGGGGGAGCCGGGTCGTCAGATTGTTCTGGTTCACATCACTGTAGATGTTCTGGTACCAAACCCACAGGGCTGCTCCTCGGAGCGCTGCTGGCGTGCCTTCCCCCATAGCTTAATCCTCCTAAAGATTGATGACATTTATGTAAGGGGGGTCGTTCCCTCGTGAGGACATGGCGGGCCCTGGATCGAGTTTCCTCTGTGAACCAGATCTCCGGGTCAGCCTTGACGGAAAGCAGACTGGAAGCAGCGTCGGTCCAGTTTTCTGGGCCCCAGAGCATCTCTGCACACAAACCACTATTTTAATCCAGGAGACAAACTCGTCTTGTCTCTCCTGGCCCACGAAGAGTGGTTCTGCTCACCCTGATCGGTTATTATGGTCTGTAGAACGTCCTGGATCAGATCCAATCTCATCCTCGGGCTTTAAACTAGGTGTGACAGCTGAGCCGCTGAATTAAAGCCGGTCCTCTCCAGCGCAGGGTCTCGGGCCCACCAGCTGCAGCTGCTGACGTACGAGCGTCTAACGCGTCTAAAGGATGTGCAAAGACCCAACGAGGCGGCGCCGCCCAGAGGAGAGAGAAAATAAAGAGTGTGAGTCCGTCCACCTCCCCAGAACATGGTCCCAATGTGGAGAGAGAGAGACAGAGAGAGAGAGAGACACCTGATGAGGTGAGACAGGAGAGTCTCTCTGCTCCTCAGTCTGCACTGGAATACTTACACTGGAATTATGGGGGAACTTCCTGTTTCTGATTTCTGGAGATTCAATTTTCTGTTATATTCATATATTATAATATTACGTAGCCTAAAAGGTACTTCTAAGAAGAACTGCTATCTTTTTAGTTCTTGTGGTGTAAAAACGGGCCAGTTCTTGCAAATGTGCAACAGTTCTTTTGATTTAAAAAGGCCTCAGGTTCCTCTTCCTCTTCTTCACCCTTCAAAATAAGAGCATGGAAAAGTGTTTTCTTTGCTTCTGCATTAGTTTTATTTCACTTATTTCACTGAATTCACCACAAAATAACAAATTGTTCCATCAAGCATGTTTTTAAAGAGGAAATCAGAAATAAGAATTTATGTCATCATGGAAAAAAAAGTTCATTTTAATCAGAATATCCGACTAATTGGTGAGATTAGTTTTTTAAACTTTCAGGTAAAGCTGGTTTTTAGAAAACGATTTGACACTTATGACATTTTTCTTTTTGGTCGTATCAAATAACGTAAGTCCTCACATTTTTAATATGCCAAAAAATCTTCATATGAAGTATGACTTTCTCAAAAGCCACGGTTTATGGCTCCTCTTCCTCGGTGGCCCCTTTGACGTGTGGCGTCCCCCAGGGCACCGTCCTTACCCTCTTACGCTTCAGCATCTTAATGCTGCCACTGGGTCGGATTAGAAACCGGTTCTGACGCATTTCTCAATCAGAAGCTGAGACTCGGCATGAGCTCAACCAAACAGCTGATCAGGACATTCAGGGGTTCCTTGAAACTGACTTGTATCATAACCGTTGTAAAAACTGCAAACACATAATAATAATATCTGGTTCTTAGTGTGTGGAAACGCTGAAAGGAGGGTTCTGAGGAGAATCAGAACCTCTTTACCGTTTACGCAGTGCTGAACAGATAAAAAGAGAAACATTACAATCACCGGCGATGTCATCGATCTTAATCAGCCTCCATCAGCGGACCCTCTCCTTTGATGGTAACATTCTATGACCTGTCTCAATCTTGCCTTCAGAACAATCTATTTATAAAATGTAGAGCGCCATGGCGGACTCCAGTTTTTGACGGGATCCTGAACGGCATCCGAGCCTGGATTCGTTCCACGTGAGCTAAACCTGCTGTGCATACATTCAGGATAAACACGCCACGTTCTGCTGGCACGCAAAACCAGTCTGATGTTTACCTCCGCTAACGGATGGCATGCAGTGGGAGGAAGGAGGGAGGAAGGAGGAAGGAGGGAGGGAGGAAGGAGGGAGGAGGGAGGACTGGAATTAGGTAAAAGGACACGCTTGAGTGTTCTTTAGGCCGTTATCAGCGAGGTGGACCAGAACTCAAACACGTCTATTTTGGTTTGCCCTCTAAATCCCTAGAGGGCGACGGTTGAGTCCAGGCCTTCGGATCAGGAGAACCGATCTCACGTCGGGCCGTTCCTCCATTTCTCCTCATTCAGCCTGGAATTCCAGGCATCCTGCGGAGACGTGGACGGAGAGCAGCCTGTGTCGGGACACGAACCCCATCCATCCTGCTGCATGTCGACGGCTCACATCTGGCTGCTTCCTCTCCCCTCCACAGATTCACGCGGCCGTCAGAGCGGCGGGGCGTTGGTTCACAGCCCCGACAGAACCCAGCAGAACCGCTCAGCTGTCTGTCCTTATTAAGTTTGTGGGTTTTCTCTACATTCACCAAAGAAAAACTACATCAGACACCGACCAGAAAAAAACTCTCCCGACTATGTGAGATAAGGAGGATATGTCTGTTTGTTTGTTTGTTTGTTTGTTTGTTTGTTTGTTTGTTTGTTTGTTTGTTTGTTCGCCTCGCTCTTGCTCCCTCACACTGACCGCAGACTCGCCCTCCTCCGGTTCGGTCTGTAGGTCTGTAGGTCTTAAGGTCTGTATGTGTTTAGGTCTTTGGGTCTGTGGGTCTGTAGGTCTGTGGGTCTGTAGGTCTTTAGGTCTGTAGGTCTTTAGGTCTTTGGTCTCTAGGTCTTTAGGTCTTTAGGTCTGTAGGTCTTTAGGTCTTTAGGTCTGTAGGTCTTTAGGTCTGTGGGTCTGTAGGTCTGTAGGTCTTTAGGTCTTTAGGTCTTTGGTCTCTAGGTCTTTAGGTCTTTAGGTCTGTAGGTCTTTAGGTCTGTAGGTCTGTGGGACTGTAGGTCTGTGGGTCTGTAGGTCTTTAGGTCTTTAGGTCTTTAGGTCTTTAGATCTGTGGGACTGTGTGTCTGTAGGTCTATAGCTGTTTAGGTCTGTACGTCTGTAGGTCAGTCTGTGAGTCTATGGGTCTGTAGGTGTTTAGCTCCGTAGGTCTTTGGGTCTGTAGGTCTTTAGGTCTGTAGGTCTTTAGGTCTGTGGGTCTTTAGGTCTTTAGGTCTTTAGGTCTTTAGGTCTGTAGGTCTTTAGGTCTGTGGGACTGTGTGTCTGTAGGTCTATAGCTGTTTAGCTATATCTGTGGGTCTATGGGTCTGTAGGTGTTTAGCTCTGTAGGTCTTTGGGTCTTTAGGTCTGTGGGTCTTTTGATCTTTAGGTCTTTGGGTCTGTAGGTCTGTGGGTCTTTAGGTCTGTAGGTCTTTGGGTCTGTAGGTCTGTAGGTTTGTAGGTCTGTGGGTCTGTGGGTCTGTAGGTGTTTAGCTCTGTAGGTCTTTGGGTCTTTAGGTCTGTGGGTCTTAAGGTCTGTAGGTCTGTAGGTCTGTGGGTCTGTAGGTCTGTAGGTCTGTAGGTGTTTAGCTCTGTAGGTCTTTGGGTCTTTAGGTCTGTGGGTCTGTAGGTCTGTGGGTCTGTGGGTCTTTAGGTCTGTGGGTCTGTAGGTCTTTGGGTCTGTAGGTCTGTAGGTCTTTAGGTCTGTAGGTCTGTGGGTCTGTGGGTCTTTAGGTCTGTGGGTCTGTAGGTCTTTGGGTCTGTAGGTCTGTAGGTCTGTGGGTCTTTAGGTCTGTAGGTCTGTAGGTCTGTGGGTCTGTGGGTCTTTTGATCTTTAGGTCTGTGGGTCTGTGGGTCTGTAGGTCTGTGGGTCTGTAGCTCTGTAGGTCTGTGGGTCGGTACCATCACTGGGTCGACTCTAAGGAACCATCAGCTTCCTAAATGATTGTGGATGTAAACACAGCTGTTGTTGATAAAGACGATCTATAAGAAAATCTATTTCAAACAATCTAAAAACAGGATTTTGGGTTTTTTCCCGGATCTTTCATTTCTGCGTTAATCATTTCTTCAAAGGCCCGTCTGCAGCATCAGGCCCACTAACAGTCCCGACACGTGGCCCGGTTCTTGCATAAACAGCAGAGAGAACATTGTGTTCAAAGTCGCCCCGTTTCCCATCGCTGGGATTCTAGGATGCCGAGGCCCCGCCCACTCGCCCTCGCGTCTCCACGCGGGTCATTAGTTTTATATAAGGGCCCATTTGATTGTTTCTGCTGAAGCGGCTTCCACATCAGCGCCGCGTCCTTCTTCCACATGACTCACATGTCTGTGGCGAGTCATGATGAAACCTCCAGGGGCGACCTGCGAGGGAGGCGGTCACATGGTGCGGGTTCTCCTTCAAGTGGAGATCAAGGTCCTCGTCACCAGGGTCTCTTCGTCCACCGCTGACCTCTCAGCCTTCAAACGGCCTCGCCGTCCCCGATGGCGTCCGCGGCTCGGAGTAATGTCCCCGACCTCCACGCAGATGTTCAGAGGTTGAAGTGCGGTCCAAACCGTGTTCTCCTACCTGAGCCCCCGGTACCAGTCTGCCCACTCGTCTAAGTTCGTGGAGTTTGTCGTGTAAACGAGCCAGAACCGGGCCCAGATCCTCTTTCTGTCATGACGTCAGGCGCTACACAAAATCAATTTCCAGTATTTTCAAACTTTGAAATTGTTTCCAGTTTTTCTTTGAACTTAAATTAAACCTCAATTGTTCTGTGGATTCTAAAAACTGCAAACACTCCAACAGAACTGAGCCGCGGGCTGAAGGAGGAGACGAGGTCCAGTTACCTACTTCTGCAATATACACTGGTCAGCCATAACATTATAACCAGCTAGCTTATTGTGTGGGACCCCTATTCCTGCCAAAACAGTTCTGACCCATGGAGGACTGGACTCTGGCAGAACCTCTGAAGGTGTGCTGTGGTTACTGGTACCGAGTAACCAGAACCAGAACCATGTTCTGAGGTGGAGTCTCTATGGATCAGACTTGTTGGTCAGAACATTCAACGTACGCTGGATTGGATTGAGATCAGGAGGTCCGGTCAGCACCAGCTGATTCTTGTGTAAATAATAATAATAATAATAATGATAATAATAATATTAATAATAATAATTATAATAATAATTATAATATTATTAATAATAATGATAATAATAATATCAATAATATCACTTAATAATTAATTATTATTATTAATAATGATAATAATATTAATAATAATGACATTAATAATAATGACATTAATAATAACTAACATTTATAAAGTGCCTTTCATGAAACCCAACCCATTGAAGGTTAAGTTTGGTTAAGTCATGGTTAAGGTCAAGTGAAGGTCAAGTTAAGGTTAAGGTTGAGTTCAGAACATTTTCCAGAGGCGGACCTTCCTTCACTCAATCACATCACATGTCACAGCGTTTGGGTCTTTCCTGTTATTCATGGAACCCAAAGTGTGTGACGGTTCTGGTCCAGTCGGGCTCTGCATGGACTCACGTAGTGTGAAAATGCTGCGTGGCGTTCCGAGCTGCTCGGGAACAGGATGTTCTGTAAGGAGCTGACTGAGGTTTTTGTGGGAGGAGCTAGTTCCCATCTACATCCTCAGTCAGACTTACACAATACAGGATTCTGCTTCTCACCAAACTGAGACCCCAGCGATTCTTGGCCAGAAGACGCTTCTGACGGCTGTGATCGATCTGGTGCCGGCCCATATGTTTCGAATCCGACCCGTCCGTCAGATCCTCCGGGGATCCAAAGTATTTCTCAGAACTTCTCGGGGCTTCGTCTGGTCCGCTCCCTCCACCTTAACGGGATGTTTTACGTCTCCCAGGTTCGTGGGCCATTTTTCAAGTTTGAGGATGATTTTCAAACTTTATCCCGACATAGACCTCAGAGTGAGGAAGAACTGGATTGATCTGGGGAGGAGGCGGTTGTATGGTGCTGAGTCTAGAGGGAGTTTTATCTCCAAATGTTTTCAGGCCAGTATTTCCAAACCGTTGGTCCAATTTAGTCCAAATTCGGTGCCAATGAATCGACTGCAAGAGATTTATCTTATCTTCTCTTATCTATATCTCTATATATCTATATCTCTATATATCTATATCTCTATATATCTATATATCTCTATCTCTATATATCCATATCTCTATATATCCATATCTCCATATATCTATATCTCTATATATCTATATCTCTATATATCTATATCTCTATATATCTATATCTCTATATATCTATATATCTCTATCTCTATATATCTATATCTCCATATATCTATATCTCTATATATCTATATCTCTATATATCTATATCTCCATATATCTATATCTCTATATATCTATATCTCTATATATCTATATATCTCTATCTCTATATATCTATATCTCTATATATCTATATCTCCATATATCTATATCTCTATATATCTATATCTCTATATATCTATATCTCCATATATCTATATTTCTATATATCTATATCTTTATATATCTATATATCTCTATCTCTATATATCTCTATCTCTATATATCTATATATCTATATCTCTATATATCGATATCTCCATATATCTATATCTCTATATATCTATATCTTTATATATCTATATATCTCTATCTCTATATATCTCTATCTCTATATATCTATATATCTATATATCTATATCTCTATCTCTATATCTCTATATATCTCTATCTCTATATATCTATATATCTATATATCTATATATCTCTATAGATGTATATCTCTATATCTATAGAGATATACATGTATATCTACATCTATAGATCTATAATAATCAAATACAGATAAGATAAGGGTGAGAAATGTTACAAATGTCTCTCAGCATTAATTAAAGGGAAAATTCAACAATGTGTTCTGTCTGGTCCCGGTCCGTCTCTTTGTTTGAACAGAAACGGACCGGGTTCATCTGGGTCAAGCTGAAATAGAGTCTGTACGTAAAAGAGTTATGAAGAGGACGCCGTAGAATCGGGCCGGGCGTCTGGTCCTGCTGTTTTTGGACGGTTCCTCCAGGAAACAGGTTTCTGTGTCGTTTGGTGCTGAAAATAAAACAGACTATATTTTTGTTCTCGGGTTCCTCCTCTGGGCCTCACCGCCCAGACGCTCCGCCGCGCTTCTGTCTGTCAGAACCGACATTCATGAGGCTCCTGAAGAACCTTGACTTTCTTTCACGTTGATCACGTGATCGTTTGTCAGGTGATCAGATGAGTCATGTCTCATCTGGCATGGGAACCTCTCTGGGATGAGCTGGAGAGTGTTTCTGGGGAGAGGGACATTGGGATAACCCTGCTGCCACTTTGACTCATCTCTGGATAATGTGTAAGAAACTGGTACCATGGATATCCATGGTACCAGTTTGTGTTTTGGACCGGGCGGTTCTTCTACAGAGGGAACAAGAACTGGATCTGCTGATCTCAACTCGCCCGTCTTTTCTTTGGTGGACATTTATCTCTAACTGAGTTTTAGTTTTAGGTTCTGCTCTCCCTGCAGACCCTCAGATGAGGGACAATCTATCTCTGGATGGTTCTGGTAAACAGCTGCGGCTCACTCACGTAACACATCAAGAGTGTTCACAGCCCGGTTCTGGTGCTGCTCATTCTCTCTGGAACACTGCTGACTTGCAGTTTTCTAGAATCCAAAATGTAAATACCTTAAACCATATTCACTTAAAGCCTTTCTGCATAATCACTTAAGGATCCGGACCGGACCTGCACGGAACCGGAACCCTGACTCCCCCTCACTGCGACCGCAGACTGATCAATCAGAACCACGTTACATAACCAACCTGGACCCTGAACGTATATTTTACAGTCATGAACAGAGTGTCGTGTTTGCAGAAGTCAGCGACAGACTTACATAACCGCCTGTTCAGCGTCACGGCCGGGTCCAAACAGTCAACCACTCATTCAATCTTCCACTGGATGTGAGTTCTGTTGTCCAGGAGACCGGTGGAAAACCTCCCCGGTCCCGTCCTCCTCCGGGTCAAACACCTGGTTCATTATATAAAGTATCATATATGGAGCGGGGGTGAGGTGTTCTGATATGGACCATACAGAACCGGGAACATGCATACTTTACTCTAGATTCTTCATTCTTCTCACGGGATCGAGAACAACATCAACAGAAACAAAAGAGATTCTGAGGAGCTGCTCCAGAACCTCAGGCCCGTGAATAAAAGGATACATCTTGGGAATGATTCAGACCGACTGATGCTACTGGAGACAAAACGTGCAACACCGGACCCAAACCCATGATCCCCCGACCCAAACCCATGATCCCCCGACCCAAACCCATGATCCCCCTACCCAAACCCATTATCCCCCTACCCAAACCCATGATCCACCGACCCAAACCCATGATCCACCGACCCAAACCCATGATCCCCCTACCCAAACCCATGATCCACCGACCCAAACCTATGATCCCCCTACCCAAACCCATGATCCACCGACCCAAACCCATGATCCCCCTACCCAAACCCATGATCCACCGACCCAAACCCATGATCCCCCTACCCAAACCCATGATCCACCGACCCAAACCCATGATCTGGTCCAGGTTTTGGGTTAGGTGTTAGCATGAACGTCATCTGAGGCTGATGTGAAGGAAGCAGGAAGAACTGACACCTTTGACGAGGTCTAAACTATCACGTCTCGCCGGCTACAACAGAAGATCTCCAGAACCGAGATCTGGTTGAGGAGATTCTGGTCTGCAGTGGTTGGTATCTGCCCTCGTCGTTTAAGGGTCATGGGCGAAGAACGCCGGGATCATGAACTATTGATCGAAGGCCAGTCGTGTCGTCAGATTCCCCAGGAGATGAAATGTAGTCCAAAGAGATGAAAAAAAGGTCCTGATGGTTCTGATGGAAAACTTTCAGAACACAGTGACACAATATTCAGCAGGTGGTTTTAATGTTACGGCTGATTGGTTTATGTGGTATGAACGATCTTGTTATTCAACTTTATTCCATCTCATTACACAGTCAGTTGATTCCATGTGTCTGAAGAGACGCCTCGTCTTTGAAGAGAGAGAAGAAGAAGAAGAGAAGAAGAAGGAAAAGAAGAGGAAGAAGAGGAAGAGGAAGGGCTCCACTGACTCCACACTATAAAAAATCTGATTTAAACATAAAATATTCATCAGATCTGATTTGAGGCTAAAACGGTTTTGAGGACTTTGTTGTTCTACGGATGTGATTTGGATTATTAGGATCCTAATAATCAAAGATTTGAAGTGTCTAAAAACTCTCTCTCAAGAATGACTTAGTATAAAAACAATAATACAGGACTTACTACCTCAGAAGGAAGTTTTAGCATAAAAGATTCACTTTCTCATCTCAGACTGTAAATGTAGTCATTTCAAATAATTCAAAATCTACAAATAATGATTTTCTTACTTAGATAATGATTAAATAAGTCGATGTAATGAAAACTAAACAACTAATAAGTCAGACCCGTCAAAATAAACGTCACAAATGATTAAAGGATTTTCTTCTTTCACAAATAATCAGTCAGTAAAAATAGAAATGAGACACTTTGTAAAGAATGTCAAAGATTAAAGTTTACATAATAATAAAAATACTTATAATGTCGTTAAGTTTCAAAACAATGAATTTAATGATTCATCTAGAGAAATGAATGAATTATCTTAAATATGAAAAAGGAAGGTTTCTCACAATATTGACTTTCTAAAACATGATTTACACTAAAAGTTATTTCTTATTTTCAGATAGAGAAGTTTTAAAAACTAACTCCACCAACAACTTGTTTTTGGTGGGTGGCGGTATTTTTTTTTTTACAGTGTAGCGGTTCAGACACGCGCCGTGTGAACGGAGCGGGTTTAAAGGGCGCCGGTAGAGCCGGTGCTGCAGACCTCCGCGCTTCCTCTCCGCTGCTCCTTCGGACCGCAGAGGCGCGTCTGGCGCACATGTGCGGCGGCGCAGGGCCATGCACACTCCGGACTGCGCGCTGCGCCTGAGCGGCGGGAACCAGTCTCTGGTCTTCAGCCCCACCAGCGACTTCACGATGCCCGGGAACGGAACCGACCACCCGAACGGATCCGACCCGTTCGCGCGGAACGAGGAGGTGGCCCAGATGGAGATCATGATCCTGAGCATCACCTTCGTGGTCGCCGTGATCGGGAACGTGAGCGTCCTGCTGGCCGTGTACAACACGAAGAAGAAGACCTCCCGGATGCACCTCTTCATCAAACACCTGAGCCTGGCGGACCTGGTGGTCGCCTTCTTCCAGGTCCTCCCGCAGCTCTGCTGGGACATCACCTTCCGCTTCTACGGCCCGGACTTCCTTTGCAGGATCGTGAAGCACCTCCAGGTGATGGGCATGTTCGCCTCCACGTACATGATGGTGATGATGACCGTGGACAGGTACATCGCCATCTGCCACCCGCTCAAGACGCTGCAGCAGCCCACGCAACGCTCCTACATCATGATCATCTCCACGTGGATGTGCAGCCTGGTGCTCAGCACGCCTCAGCTCTTCATCTTCTCCCTCAGCGAGATCAAGAACGGTTCGAATGTCAGCGACTGCTGGGCGAACTTCATCGAGCCGTGGGGCGCCAGGGCGTACATCACCTGGATCACGGTGGGCATCTTCCTCGTGCCTGTGGTCATCCTCATGCTGTGCTACGGGTTCATATGCCACAGCATCTGGAAGAACATCAGGTTCAAGAAAAGGAAGACGTCGGCTGGAGCTGTGGGGAACAACGGGCTTATAGGGAAGAACTCGGTCAGCAGCGTCACGACCATCTCACGCGCCAAACTGAGGACCGTTAAAATGACTTTCGTGATCGTTCTGGCGTACATCATCTGCTGGGCGCCGTTTTTCACGGTCCAGATGTGGTCGGTGTGGGACGAGAATTTCCAATGGGCAGGTGAGGATTGATGAAGATAGCGTTACACCCGTTATTATGACGTCATATTAAAAGTAAATGTTTAGAAATGTAGTTCAGCTTCTCGGGCTGGTGAGTGTTCATTCAATTAAAGTTTTATCGTATATTTAGCCAATATGTTTCTTTAAATGGTCATAAAACAATAACAACAACAACAAGCTGTGCGTAAATGGAGCACATCTTCATTGGGTACGTAAAGGAGAGAACACTTCCAGCGGGCTGGTGAGTGTTCACTACGTCCAAGTATAGTATAATATCATATAGTATAGTCTTATAGTCTTAAAAGTGTTTATATTCTGAAAGAAAAGGGAGTAATAAAACAAACAGTTATTAAAGTAATGCTTAACTACGTGCGTAAAGTGCGCACAGCTTTTACGCACAGGTTGGTTTGACTCAAAGTCGTGGAGCCGTGAAATGAAGTTAAATGAAGGTTTGTCTTATAAGTTTATAATGATGTAATTTATGAGTTCAGCCAAAAAGAAATAAACGTAAATCATCATTATCACAGTCCATATAAGTGTTTGGTTCTGAAAACATCTGGACCCCTAATGGGCCTGTCTTGTATTCAGGTACTGATCCACCTTCATTTCTCTTTAATACTCCAACAAAGTTCTGTACTGGGTCGGTATCGGCTCCGTGTTCTTGGACAGATCTCATGATTATCAGCCTCACAGCAGAAAATCTCTTGATGAACGTCTGAGCGGGCGGGCCGGTACCGGATGGGTACCAGATTAACCGCTCTCCTCCTCTTCTCCTCCTCAGAATCGGAGAACACGGCGGTGACTCTGTCTGCGCTCCTCGCCAGCCTCAACAGCTGCTGCAACCCGTGGATTTACATGATCTTCAGCGGGCACCTCCTGCAGGACTTCTGGCTCTGCTTCTCCTGCCGCTTCAAGATCAGCACCAACTACAAGAAGGAGGACTCGGACAGCAGCGTCCGCAGAACCACGCTGCTGACTAAGATGGCCAACCGGAGCCCCACCGGGAGTTCCGTCAACTGGAAGGAGCTGGAGAACTCCCCCAAGACCTCCATCCAGGCGGAATAAACGCCCGCCAGCGCCAGAACCTGGGTTCGTGGTAACAGCTCATCTGGACTTGTGGCATGACTGAAAGTGGCTGAAATGATCTCAGAACGGCTGAAATCTAAAGCGATTGAGTTTGAAATGCAGGAGGACATGAAGGGAGGAGTTGGAGACGGACGCAGGGAAAAAAGGAGAAATTTCCGTTTATTTACATAATTTACTTAAAATGTATCCTTTTTTTTACATGTTGAACGTCGTTTTTAAAGCGCCAGACGCTGAAAGTTAGGGCTTTTATTGGATCCAGGATGGTTCCTCTGAACATCTGCAGGAAGGCTGATGGTTTTACCACAAGTCCCGTTTCCTGTTTACGTGTTTACGTAGATTAAATGTACTTAAGAGCCAGGAGGAAGTGCTGCTGGTGGAAGAACTCTGAGGAGCGGAGCTTCTTCTCTGACACCAGGAGAAGTTCTGCTCCGGGTTCGTATGAAGACGTCACTCCACCAGTGTTTTGTATATTTGTACATAAAGGCACTTAAGTATGTGTAAATAGGAATAATATGTGTAAATACGTCATCATGAAGTCTATTGGTCTGAAACATGGAGGAATTGAAATTATGGTATAAATAAATGTTAAATAATCATATTTATGCACCGAAGGACTGAAGCGGCCTCCTCACCTGTCTCCTAACACCTGTCTAACACCTGTCTAACACCTGTCTAACACCTGTCTAACACCTGTCTAACACCTGTCTAACACCTGTCACACCTCTGCTGTGAGTCACGTGGCGCGGTCCACGGACTCACCGTCCAGGTGAAA
Source organism: Lophius piscatorius (assembly GCA_009660295.1). Classification (NCBI taxonomy): domain Eukaryota; kingdom Metazoa; phylum Chordata; class Actinopteri; order Lophiiformes; family Lophiidae; genus Lophius; species Lophius piscatorius. Next base: position 9,563 of record VRLP01005218.1, on the reverse strand, counting down.
GCAGGGGGCGGGGCTTCAATGATGACGGTGGTATAAAGTCGTGGCATCGATCTACCATCTTCTTCCTCACCCAGAGACAGAAGAGAAGGTTGGACCATATTCAACCCTTTAATGTCCCCACCAAGAAAAACTTAATCTACGGCAAGAATGTTTCTTTGTAAATTCAATCATTCATTTAATATCATTTAATAATTTATGTAATGATAAATTGTGTGGACAAACACAGCCTGAGATAAACTAGTGTTTGGTTGTTTAATGTTACTATATTATAATTAGGACGTCCTCACATTCTTTTATAAGCCCACTTCCTCACCAGCCGTAGTTAACGCCTCCTCCTCTGACATGTGGCGTCCCCCAGGGCTCCGTTCTCAGACCCCTACTCTTGAGCATACGGGTCAGATTATAAACAGGTTCAACCCGACAGTTGAGCAGGACATCAAAGGGTTAAAGCATGATGGGTATAAAAAAGACAGAAGAAGAAGTCGAGGTTCTGAAACGGACCTAAATAAACTTCTTTCATTGAAAACATCTGACTTTGAATCAGCTCCTCATTTTTACTTTTACCTCGTTAACCAGACGATTATGGAACCGCTGCTGTCGGCAGGGATTTTCTGCCCCAAAAACTAAACCCGCTTTAGACTCGGTTCTGAGCGATCGGATCAGGAGCGGCGGTGCCGTTTACACCTGTGTCTATCAGTCGTCTCCAGATGTGTCCAGCTAAGCTCAGATTTCACCTACGTCACTTCCACTACAAGGTCAAAGGTCACGTCAGATATCAGTCCCGTCGGTCTAGCGTCACATGTTTTTAGCTAGCTAGCAGTTGCAGGCTAACGGCCTGAAGACGCTTCAGGAGCTCAGGGTCATGTTTGGACCTTAATGGAGATTAGAAACCCGCTCAGAACTCTTCCGCCACTAAAAGCCCACAGACGGATGTTTGATGATGCTAAGACGTTTACTCACACGGTAGAACGCTGTCTCTTCACAAACCAGACGTCCTTCAGGATCTCCGTCCTTCTTCTGGACTCTCACTTTCACCTGCTGTTGTTGTTTGTCTCTGTGAGGTCGTGGTTCTACCCAAACATGTTTGAATGTTTCAGCGTGTGGTGTTGTAGTTTTACAGTGTACTACTAAGTGTTTTTACTGTACGGAGATTCTGTCAGTAAAAGTCTGATCGGGGACGACTTTTCTTCACAGCATCTCTTTCATTTCTTCAGATGTGACTCTGTCAAATAAACACATAAAATACATCCAATCAAGAAGTTCAGTAAATAAGCCCGGCCCGGTCCGGTACACACACTGACAACCGGATCAGACAGAAGCACTTCGTTTCTGCAACATCCTCCTCATAAACACGAGTCAGCACACAATCATAAGACCCCTCCCTGAGGGGTGGCGGTCCCCTCTGGGGGACCCGGGGGACATACCGGGTTCTGGATCTTGCTAAAGGACAACTGCGGGGATCAAAATGCCAACCGGACCCTGTACCACTGAGCTGCAGAACCGCAGGAGATGAAAATGACGGAATCTTTATTTTGGGACGAGCTGTTCCTTTAACGCACCCTAACCTTCCAGAACCACCCTCGATCTCCTGTGGTTCTGTTTATTTCAGCCCATTGGGCCTTATGATGGGTCTGGCGGTCACATCACCTTGGCGCACGCCTCCGACAGGCTGGCCCAGTTAACGTGATCCGGGCTCGGTTCTTCAAAGAAAGTCTAGACAAAGCAAATTCTTCAGGAGGCCGTTATTGAGATTCTCCGCTCACGGGTCGGCCGGGAAACACGATCTCAGAATCAACAAACATGCATCAGAATCTCTCCGGTCCAAAACGAAACTAAAGTGAAGAATCTCTGCGTCTAAAATGACAGAACTTTCATCAGACTCTGTTGGACCAGAATACTTTCTATATTTGTAATGGCTGAAAGTAGCGCCAATATTTAATTAATTAATATTTGAAGTATTCAGATCCCTTACTCGAGTAAAAGTATTAATAAAAATACTCAGAAGTAGAAGTCCTGTATTCAAAACTTTACCACCTTAAAATAAATATTTATTATCAGGAAAACTAAAACTACCGAGGATTCATTTAACGATTGTTTTATTTTGACATCAGATGTAGGACAGATATACGACGTCACATAACATCAAAGCGTAGTACTCCAGTAATGTACTCAGTTACTTCAACACTGCTTTTCAGACTCGAGTTTCTCGGGTCCTTCCTGTCCATGAAAATCATTCATCTCAGAATGTGTGGCATGTCGAAGGATTTCTTCTTCTTTTATGAAAATTACATCTCAACTAACATCCAGTCAGAAAGACTCTCCTCCTGCACACTCAGAACCCACTCACTGATCGGACCTCTGTACTATCCTCACCTGTCACACCTGTTCAGTCTCAGTGACCTGCTTCACACACTGATATCAGCCGCGTTCATTCAGGTAGCCTCATCCATCCATCACCTGTGTCTCACCTGCATGTTCAGCCCATCTACATCAGCCTCATCCATCAGTCACCTGTGTCTCACCTGCATGTTCAGCCTATCACCATCAGCCTCATCCATCAGTCACCTGTGTCTCACCTGCATGTTCAGCCCTTCTACATCAGCATCATCCATCAGTCACCTGTGTCTCACCTGCATGATCAGCCCTTCTACATCAGCCTCATCCATCAGTCACCTGTGTCTCACCTGCATGTTCAGCCCTTCTACATCAGCATCATCCATCCATCACCTGTGTCTCACCTGCATGTTCAGCCCATCTCCATCAGCCTCATTCATCAAATTAAATGGCGTGTCTCCGTGAAGGTTCTTCTGGCACAGAGCAGATGATGGAATAAAGACCCGACAAGAATGAAAACATTAAAGAGTTTGATTGTGTTGTTTATGTGACATCTGAGGGATAAACAGCTGGTGGGACATGAAGACATGAAGACATGAAGACATGAAGATAGAGGTGAGCAGAACGAGGACTTGTGGGTCAATGTTCTCTGGCGTCAAAATGTTTGCTGTTTTCCTGGTGAAACCCCCTAACAACCCCCCCTCCACATACACCCACAATTACACACACACACGCACAGACACACACACACACACAAACACACACACACATACACACACACACACACTCACACACACACACACACACGCACACTCACACACACACACACTCACACACACACTCACACACACACACACACACACAAAGACACACACACACACACACAAACACTCACACACACACACACACACACACACACACACACTCACACACACACACACACACAAACAAACACACACACACACAAACACCCACACACTCACACACACACACACACACTCACACAAACACACGCACACACTTCTCTGACAGATGAAGGAATGTTTAGGACGCCAGAGGACTTAATGACTCCGTGGCCAATGTTTAGACAAGAACTGCATTCGGACCATGCATTGTGTGGGGGTCCCGCTGAGAGGATCCACGTCTGTTTTCTGAGCCACTAAACAACTTCCAGCATGTTTTCCTTACAGGAAACAAGTTCTGTTCTCTGTCCGCCGGGACAATGGGTCCACAGCTGGTTCCTCTCGCCCTGTCGTCCCGGCCTGTCCGCAACCCAGTAAATGAAAACAGGCTGAACGAGGATTTCTGGAGACCTTCTTTAACTGGCGGTCTGGCGGGACAGAATTAGGATTATTAGTAGATTCTAAAAGTCTCCAGGACACTTTGTTCCGAGGAGTTTAATGAGCCGAGGCTCGCCCGCCCTCTTCCTGCCCCGTTCTTATCATCCCATCGTCCTTCAGAAACAACTACCGTGCTGCTGGATGGTTCAGAGCCCGATTCATCTGGACACGCCCACAGAATCTGAGCGTCAATCAAACGTGAAGATGAAGAAATACAGGGAAACATCTTCTGGTGGTTTTTCTCCAGCCTCCATGTTATCTAGTTACCATGGTTACCTGTCAGTGGGTGGATATATTATCTAGTTACCATGGTTACCTGTCAGTGGGTGGATATATTATCTAGTTACCATGGTTACCTGTCAGTGGGTGGATATATTATCTAGTTACCATGGTTGCCTGTCAGTGGGTGGATATATTATCTAGTTACCATGGTTACCTGTCAGTGGGTGGATATATTAGTCAGGAAATGAACATTTTGTCCTGAAGTTGATGCTGGAAGCAGGAAAAGTTGACGAGCAGAAGAATCTGAGCAACTTTGACGAGGTCTGAGTCTTAGTACTTGGGTAAGCCAGTACTTCAGAGGAGCCCGGGTCGGGCCGGGACCGGCGTTGCGCTGGAGCTACAGAATTGCTGAGGGTAGTGGTGATCCAACGTAGAGACGGGAGAGGTAGCAGGAATTGGGCTGGAGGTATTAAAGCCAGAGGCAAATGGATTTTGGCATGAAACATAAGATTTCAGACAGATTGAGTTTACGATCTGGCGTGGTGGATGGGATGGCGAAGACGCCAAGTCTTTACTGTTGAGGGGATTGCAGATATAGTAGCCAGAGAGAGAGAGAGAGAGAGAGAGAGAGAGAGAGAGAGAGAGGAGCTGAGAGTCATGGAACTTCAGGAGCTGCAGGTCTTGGTAGGTGTTCCTGGTCTGCAGAGATCACTACATACAAAAGTGGCCTTGAAGGAAGGACTTTTATGGTTTGAGGGACACAAGAACCAGTTCCAGATGTTGACATGGCCTCCAAAGTCTCCAGATCTCAGTCCAATCCAGCATCTGTGGGATCAGCAGGAGAAACAAGTCTGATCTATGGAGACTCCGCCCCCAAACTCACAGATCTCAGAGGATCTGCTGCGAACATGGTGGTGCCAGGTACCACAGCGTACCTTCAGAGGTCTGCTGGTCTGCTGGTCCATGTCTGGATGGGTCCGAGCCGTTTGGATGTGAGGTCAGGGTCCTGAAGTAAAGGTTGAAGGAGAGAACTTTAGACTTTTCAGAGGCTTTCTACCATCAGAGGGTAAACATGATGAATATTGTGATAATTATGTCAATCTTATAATAATATGCCCTTAAAAATAATCAGAATGTCCCACTTGACGCTCAAAGAAGTGGTTCCAAAACTAAATTATATCAAGGACCCCTAAACTGACCCCTGAAGTTAGACTGAAGACCCTCATTTGAGAGGATTGTACTTGTCTTATTACAGAAAGTGTTTAAAAATCCTACATTCTGTGAGGTCACTTTCTTTCGTCTGTATGGAATTATGGTTTATTCTCTGTTTCGGGGGGGACCCCGCTGAGGACCCCTGAGGAAAGGTCTGAGTTCCACCCACCGGGTCGATCTCCTGTGGTATGTGGGCATAGATGACCTCATAAAGGTCGTGTGGGAGGGGGTTTCCTCGCCGCCTGAGTTGCACCAAGGTTGCAGCGCTGACGCAGAAGGACGTCACCTCGTGATGGCGCCTCGATGGTAACCGCCCACTAATGAGAACGATCTGAAAAGGATTCAAACACGCTCATTATCTGCATGAACGATCGAAAGCAAAAGACTTTCTGCTTTTTCTCCCGTTCATTTCCTGGCTCTGAATCAAAGCCCCACGCCGCCGCTGGTATCTAGCGTCCAACCTTTGGTCTGGTGTCTCACAGGAGGAAAGGTCGCGCATCTTATCAACCAGACACCCTTTGATGTGCTGCAGCCTCAGCGTGATGTCGTACGAAGACAGATCCTCCACTGTCTGTTTGAACCTCCACACCAGGTGGGAATGAACCGGGTCAGGAGATGAGATGTGATGAAGGCCGTGTTCTGCTCCTTCCTCCAGCTGAGAGACGTCATTAAACACACGTGTGCAACACTATTGGGGGACGGACCCCCATCTGCAGCCCACCTTGAAGATTGTTCAGTTTTCTCAAATAAAAGTGTCAAATTTAGGGGTACCCCTTAATTAATGGAAAATAAGATTCAGAACTCTGTTCATGTTCGGTTTATATATGACAGAGGGGGCGGGTCCTCCTCCTCAGAGGCCGCCATGTTTCGCTGACACGTTTGTACAGGAGCCTAGTTAAGTTTAAGAACATATTTATTATTCAGCATAAGAAAAAGCAACAGAGTGAAACCTCTCCATCAAAGACGGGAAAGCATGTTCCCGTCTTTGATGGGAACATGCAAAGACGGGAAGTTGAAATAAGGACAAACGTTGTGGAGAAATCACGGATGATTATTCCCATTTAATGGAGATCTGTAGAAAGTCCATCTGACATGAAACCCATGTCAATATGTGGAACCAGATGATCCGCCGGGAACCGCTGAGAGAAGAAGAATGTTTTGTTTGGAGAAAACACAACTCATTCAGCCTGTCAGTTAGGGGTCACGCAAGAATGACCTCTAATTATGAAAGTCTCGTTCTTGCAGCGGCGGAGAGACACGAGACGTTAGATGTCCCTGTGCAGCGTGGACCTGCTGACTGACCACGGACAGAACCAGAACCTCTGCTCTGTCAGAACTGATGTTCAGATGTGAGATCTGAGGCTGAAGCTTTTATAAAAGCTGAAATCTTTCTTCTGGACGCGTTTATCCGAGCTCTGCTCTTCAGGCGCCGTCAGCTCGGATCTCTCTGCTTCGACAGAGTTAGGGTCCGACATGGTTCTGTTTCTGGTAGTGTTGTGGTAATCTAAGGAGTCACTGGTAAAGCTGTGGGGTTGGTGAGAAGGAGAGGAGATCTTGTCCGTCCCCCTGACTGATGATGCTGAACCGTAGAAGTTAATAACTTTTGGTATTTCTGTTTCGGGTCATTTTTTAAATGTCAGACGTCTGAAGAATTCAAGAGAACTTCATGAAGAAGTCATCAGAGTTGACATTCAGTTCAGTTGTGCCACATGACCCGGAACGCATTTAATCACCCAACCTTCAGGGGCAAGTTCTGCAGGAACCATCGAGTAGCTGGTCTCCTTCCAGAACCCCACCTCTATGTGACTGGTACCAGAACCACCAGGAACGTGTCGGAGCAGAGACGGTCATGTAAGACGTGAACCTGCAGTCAGAGCGGTTCCATCACGACGTCATCAATAATCATACTTCTCTTAGTTGAGTTAGGATTTCACTCTTTGTTGTGGGAGCTGGTTGTGGGTTCTAATCCAGCAGGAGACCCAGGGTCTCTGTGAGGAAACTCCCCACGTCTGCAAGCCCCGCCTTCCTCCCACACAGGTGAAGGAGTGACCTCATCGCTTGTGGGTCGGAATTTGGGTCGACCCTGTGAGGAACTGAACCGGTGCAGTTTAAGCCCCGCCTCTGGACCAGAGTTCTGTTCATCTCTTCGACGCGGCGTTGATAGATTTCCTGATTTCTTCCCCTCAGCTCTTAGAATGAACTTAATTCATCATCATCTTCAATCAGCCGGACAGAATCTGCTGGAAACCAAACAGACGTGAAGAAGGTCTGCATAAATAATGACGTGAGGATAGACAGAGAACTCGGTCCAAACAGGTACCGGGAATGGACCGGGGTAAAGGGAGGACTGGGAGAAGCGTAGAACTTCGTAGAACAGGGAGAAGGAGAGCAGTGAGGAAACAGTAAATGGACTGGAATATTCCCAGCGGAGCCAGAACTCGGCTGTTGGCCGTTAACTTCACGCAGTTTAAAGGAAATTGCTTCCAGAAGTTTTCAGAACATAGCCGGCCCTCTGGAACGCCGCTGATTATGTGTGAACACGTTTCCTGACTGTGGCGGAGCCCATTGGGTCGGGGGGGTCGCCGCGGCTGGAGGCATTGAAGCTTTGAAGTGACTGCACACTTTTTAACGAAGGCTCCATTGAAACCCAAAAGGTTCTGAATACATAAAGATTCTCTGTTTCATATCAGGTCAAATTGATGTTCCATTATTATTCCAGCTTTAATGTCCCGCTTCAATGTTCCAGCTTTAATGTTCCAACTTTAATGTTCCAGCTTTAATGTCTCTGCTTTAATGTCTCTGCTTTAATGTCTCTGCTTTAATGTCTCTGATTTAATGTCTCTGCTTTAATGTCTCTGCTTTAATGTCTCTGCTTTAATGTCTCTGCTTTAATGTCTCTGATTTAATGTCTCTGATTTAATGTTCCAGCTTTAATGTCCCGCTTCAATGTTCCAGCTTCAATGTCTCTGCTTTAATGTCTCTGCTTTAATTTCTCTGCTTTAATGTCTCTGATTTAATGTCTCTGATTTAATGTTCCAGCTTTAATGTCCCGCTTCAATGTTCCAGCTTCAATGTCTCTGCTTTAATGTCTCTGCTTTAATGTATCTGCTTTAATGTCTCTGCTTTAATGTCTCTGATTTAATACCTCTGCTTTAATGTCCCAACTTTAATGTCCATGCTTTAATGTCCCCAATTTAATGCCCACCTGCTTTAATATTCCAGCTTTTATGTGATGCATTTTTAAAAAGTATAAAAAGTAGTTGCCTTTTCTGAAAAAAAAAAGTTTAAAAAAAGGGAAAAAGTCCCTGATAATATAAAACCCGACTCAAGCAATGAAGAGTTTTAAAGTTTTAGACAAGAACTTCAAAAAGTGTTTTTCTTCTTTTCTCCTCCTGATCTTTCATGAAGTCTTAGATTCTGAGAACCGGCTCCAAACACTCGTTTTGAAATAAAAGACTTTTCTCCGCTCCTCATGGACAAAAGGATCAGCAGTAGGGTCCTTGAGCCTGAACCCCAGAACCTGGGCCCTGGATACTTCAGGCTCCTCCCACTGCTCCCTCTGGGCGCTCCGGTGCTGCCTCAGTCACATGATGATTGTTAAAGAGGGGAAAGATCCAGGGCTGGTTTCAAGGATTCTGACCCAGAAAGAAGTTCTTCCTCCACAGGTGGACAAGGTTACTGCTGGGTGGATTCTTACTGAAGGAGATGTTGCTGCTTTCTAGTACAGATGTCTTTGCAGTGTATTCTGGGTATTATGTTGGGTCCTATGTTATTGTAAATGTTCGGTTTGGACTCTGGCTTCTAAACACGGACCTGCCTGAAGGTAACATCAAAAAAACAAAAAGGTCAGAAGGGTTTCACGCCAACGCCGCTAAACCAGACCCACGTCTGTTTAGTTAGGCTGGCTCCGCCCCCCATGTGTGTGTGTGTGTGTACGTACGCGTGTTAGACAGTGTGTGTTTGTGTAAGGGTGTGTGTGTGTATGTACGTATGTGTGTGTGAGGGTGTGTGTGTGTGTGTGTATGTACATATGTGTGACTGTGTATATGTACGTGTGTGTATGTAAGTGTGTGTATGTGTGTGTGTGTGTATGTACATATGTGTGTGTGTGTGTGTATGTACATATGTGTGTGTGTGTGTGTATGTACATATGTGTGTGTGTGTGTGTGTGTGTATGTACATATGTGTGACTGTCTATATGTACGTGTGTGTATGTAAGTGTGTGTATGTAAGTGTGTGTGTGTGTTAGTGTGTGTATGTGTGTGTGTGTATGTAATTGTGTGTATGTAAGTGTGTGTGTGTATGTACATATGTGTGTGTGTGTATGTGTGTATGTAATTGTGTGTATGTAAGTGTGTGTGTGTGTGTGTGTGTGTGTGTGTGTGTGTGTGTGTGTGTGTGTGTGTGTGTGTGTGTGTGTGTGTGTGTGTGTGTGTGTGTGTGTGTGTGTGTGTG
>VRLP01005217.1:0-39238 GCA_009660295.1 Lophius piscatorius | reverse complement strand
GAGAGAGAGAGAGAGAGAGAGAGAGAGAGAGAGAGAGAGAGAGAGAGAGAGAGAGAGAGAGAGAGAGAGAGAGAGAGAGAGAGAGAGAGAGAGAGAGAGAGAGGCTGCCTAATGCGACTCGCATTTTATGACTTCACAAATATGTTTATTTATCCGTAAATCAAATGGCACAATCAGCGTTATGTAGCCGTTTCCTTGGGGAACTCCTTATAAACTGTGTTATATCACCAGTTTATAAGAGTATTTTAAGCAATGAGTGCAGAAAAAGTTACTTTTTTTTATGCCAATAATTTTAGCTGAAAAGTGTGTTCTTTCTGCAATTAGTACACAAAACCAGAATCAGTGAATTCTAAAAAAAAAAACAGGAAGGGGCTGAGTAACATTCATGTACAGTTTGTTTTTATTTCGAACATGTAACAACCCGACAACGACAAAAAAGTGGTTCAAAACAGATAAACAGAAAGAACTTTTCATTGTTGAGTTTTTTTAAATTTAATTGACCCCTTAAACGTCTTTTATACAATTGTTTTATTTCTAAATAAAAATCTTTGTGTGTGAGTGTGTCCTTCCGTCCGTGTGTTCCGTAGACTAGAAGCTCATTAGGTAATGAGTCCACATCTGGACTCTAGTCGTCCTCATGCACTTTAAGTGGACAGCTGATCTACTGAACTCTTCACTCTCTGTGAATCAGACAGAAGTGGAGGATATTCTGTGCGTCGGTCACACATTGTTTTATTCATTTAGAAATAACATTCCCGTCAGGATACAGGGAAACCTCTAATTAGTCAGAAACTAACAAACCATGCCGGACAGTCGCCGTCACACCGGAGGGCAGGGCGTGTTAGCCAACACGGGCTTAGCAGCGAAGAGCCTTTCAAGCAGGATTAAGCCGCTAAGTATCGACGGAGCAGACCAGTAGGCCAAAGACCACCAGGATATCGCTTACACTGCAGCAGTCGTGTCTACAGGAGAATGTAAAACACTTTCAGCACCAGGAAGCGTGCTGGTGTAGATTAAGAGAGGAGAACCAGAGGAGGAAATGAGCAGGATATGCACTCTCAACACGCCGCATGCACGTTCAGACAATGGACCCTGGAGGCTCTAGCGGGACCATCTGTTCCTCCTGAAATCAGCACAACAGGAGCCTACCAGGGCGCACGCACGCACACATACACACACTCTCTGTTTGCTTCGGTCGTGGAATTGTGATAGTCTGTTTCTCCCCTGAAGTCACGCGTGGAAGTGTTATTTGGAATTAAAGTGGGCCGTGGACCTGACGTGTCCCTGAAGCCTGTGGAGCAAATCCTCCCCTGATGTAGATCCACTAACTCATGATGTAAACATGCTCTTAACGTGGCTACTAGCTACAACTAGCTAAAAATTGTGCTTCAGGTCAGATTTTTTAAATGTATTTTTTTGCTTATTTGTGTCATTTTTCATGGCAGTGTGACGAGAGCCAATCACATGGAGTTGGATCTCCGCCAGTTGCGATTTGGGCCAATTCCATATGTGGTCCTGAATCAGACACAAATCAAATTTTTTGGGTATAGGACCCCAGTCTGAACTCATTGAACTCAACAACATCATCTATCATCGACTTTCACTATAAACATCATTGTATACAATATAAACACTATAAACATCACTATAAACATCATTGTATACAATATAATCACTATAAACATCATTGTATACAATATAATCACTATAAACATCATTGTATACACTACAAACACTTAAACAGCACGATAAACACTATAAAAATGACTATAAACATCCCTATAAATGCTATAAACATCCCTATAAACACTATAAACATCACTATAAACACTAACATCCATATAAACACCATAAAAAAATCATTATAAACACTATAAACAGCACTATAAACACGATATATTTATGTTTACAGTGTAAACAGAGATGATAGTTTTTATAGTGATGTTTGTAGTGTTTATAGTGATGTTGTTAGTGTTTATATTGATGTTTGTTGTGTTTATAGTGATGTTGTTAGTGTTTATAGTGATGTTTGTTGTGTATTTAAGCGATGCTAATAGTCTTTATCCAGATGTTGACTCTTGCCGCTGCAGCTCTTCAACAATTGTCGACAGAAGAGAAGATGACGTCAAAGCTGCATGAATTCCGATCCGACTGTTCAGACCGGGATCGGGTTGCAAAAACTCGACTTGTGTCTGATTTAGGACCACATATGGACGCGGACCAAAATTGGGACAGAAAACAGATCAGATTCAATGCGGTTTGTGCAAAAAGTCATATGGGAGCAAAAGATCAGACCTGGGTCCCTGAAGCCTTCTGAAAAAGGCTTCAGGCGTCCATCCTTGTTAGTCTGTGACCCCCAAATGTCTACAGCCTGTCCGCAGGAAGTGTACGCACACACAGCGTTTCCCCATTTTAATAATTGAGCGAAAGGAGTCCCACTCCCCTGTCAATCTTATCTATTTCCCTCCCAGAAGCAACCTCAGCGTTTTCTCTGCTCTCTGCCGTTTTGTCAATACTCTCCGCTTTAACCTTTCCTGCCTTGAACCTAAACCCAACCCAGACAGAAATTTGACAAAGTGTCTTTATCATGCAACAAATATCTTTGACTTGTGTAGATTCTCACTATCCAGGTCACTCTAATCAGATGAGATAAAATAAAAAGCAGCTAGACCCTTTTTTTAAGGGTCAAAATCATCCAAGTTTTTTTGTCGGTTTTGAACCAACGACTCTTGGATAATGATTCATTTTCCAACCTTTTAAAATAAGTCCTATTGCTTTATTTAATCTAGTTTAATCCATGCAAGTGTTTTACTTTGAAGCTATCTTAGGCGGCAGGAGGAGAAGACTCTCCAGAGGACGTGTGTGAAGGTGGGAGCTCATCAGCGGTCACATAAATCAATGAGGGGGTTCGGCAAAACCCGACCCCACCACCTCCTTCTCATTATATGGATTCAATTTGAGATTTCAATCGATAAACCCAAGCGAGGTGATGTATCATAATTTTATGAGCATGCACCTGCATTTGTCAACTTTGTGATACTTAATATTCTACAGTAGACGCTGAGCGGGACCAGTCAATAGTTCGTGAAAGGTGTCCAAACCTATTTTTCAGAATCTCATAAGAAACACGGACATCATTTAAAAGTTTTGTGCACATCTTCTCACATCTTCTCATCTTCTTTTTACCTTTATGGAGGTTGAGTCTTCATTCCTGTGCGTAGATTACCAAAAAACTACGAGACGGATTTCCATGTACTTTTGCCCAGAGGTAGGTTTTGGTGTATCCCAGGAATTTAAAAACAAAACAAAAACAATAAGCCGTTTGGAGTGGTGACGTCAAAATGTGGTTATTGCCGCCTTTGTTCCTTTGATGTTTCTTTAGGGGGCGGAGCTGGGTGCTTGGTTACAATAGTTCCTTTGATGTTCCTTTGTGGATGGAGCTGGGGGGCTCAGTGGGCTGAACGGAGACGCGGAAGTGGAAGGCGCAAGAAACGAGGGGCAACAGAGTGTTTTAGGGATGCTGAGAGACTTTGTTGGAGTTGTCGTTGGATTTAGAAGCTGGCATTAACAATAATATAGATATTTCCATAACATATGGTACAATCGTGCCTTGATGGATGTTTACGCTCTCTGACTACTTTTTGTAGTTTTCATCAAATATTACTTTTTTCGATCTTAAAGTCTGAAAAGCTGTTAAACCAGCCACTGGCGCACTTTATCATGTTGTTGTGAAGTGAAGTGTGGTACTAAAGTAATAATAGTGGTAATAAGTGTGGTTGATTGAGTCGGCCGCTGCTTTTGATCACTTTGTGTTGTGAATAAATAACCAAAAATTGGACAGTCACTATCAGCTCTTGCGGCCATGACTAAAAAAAAAGAATTCTACAGGGGGAAGCACAAGAGTCTGTCGAGATTTCATTCTGTCTCTGTGTGGGAGGTGTCACTGCTTCCTGTAGTCAGAGATCTCATCTCTTCTCTTGTCGTTCCACTTATAGCTCTGTCACTACAGCCCACTGTTCCTCTCTCTTCCTGTAATACTGTCTGTGTTTCTGACAGCTTGTCTCTCTCACTGTCTGTCCTGCTGTCTCGCCTCCTGCACAGAAGCAGCCAGACAAACAGACATCTCGCTAAGCTCGCACCTGTTTACACATCGGATTACTCCTCACAACAGAGGTGGTTACGGGAGCACCATTCTGCATCCATTCTGTTTATTGGACGCCAGCTGGTTAGAAGGGTTTCATTATTTATGTGTGGGTTTGTGCACACTTGTCAAACTCATCACTACACATTGTGCAGATGTTTCACCAAAAATGCAAACACTGTGGCACCCTTAAAAAAAACAAAAAAACAGGAGCCAGCCAAGAAAGATTCAGCAGTGATATAACGGGGCCATCAACACCATCAACAGTCTTTCAGGTGTTCAGTGAACGTTTAAACACCGGGGCTCAGAAATAGCATTCATGGAGCAAAACATTCACGGGTTCTAAAATACCTTACCCAGAAACGGTTACGGGAAAGGAAAAACAAACAGTCCCGCTCTTAAATAACAGCCCCTCATTCAAAGATGAGATTAATAGCAGCTCTGCGACACTGGCTGCATAGAGATGTCTGTAAAGTTGTTGGTTTAGAAGAATCAAACGATACCAGCTAAAGCTATAAACCCATGAACGGTTCCTCAAGCTCCTGCTGTGTGAGCGCACGCATCTCTTTGTTTATCAACTTTATTGTTATCTGCCAAAGCAAGCATCTTCTTTCGGCTCTTGCCCTTTTAAGGGGGTCGACACAGCGGATCGTCTCCTTGCACATATCGATTCTAAATAGGTTTTTACGTCGGATACCCTTCCTGACAAAACCCTTCAATTTATCCTGGCTTGGGACCGGCACTAGAAGTGGCTGGTAGCACAATGGACCCCATTATGGACCCTGCCTCGCCAGCTTTTTTTACTGGGATTCGATCCCCTCGCTCCTGGACCAGTGGCTTAACCCACCGATCTATCCAGCTGCTCATTTCATATTATCTGTCAAAAACATGCTTGCGTGATAAACGCATTAATAGATCAAAATAAGACCGATTTAATCCATTTAAGGGCGGAAGCGGCGAGGATGGAGGCACTGTAAAGCTCACGGCGGACCGTCTTCTCCTGACCCTTATCCAAGCCGACCTGGACCCGGTGGCGTTGCACTGCCATGGAGGAAATGCTGTTGCTGTTTCCTGTCAACCTTCAAAGGGACCATCTTGATTCCATGACTAAAACTAGACCCCATTTGTCAGAGAATACTGTCATACTTGTCCCTGGTGCAAAACATGGAACATGAACTGTTTTAAAAGTTCTACTATTCTGGAATAGCAGCTGATTGGTCCTGTGGTTGTCGTGCCGTTTGCACTACGCCATTAGTCCACAACTTACTCTGGAGTTCAAGAGAAGAATGATGTTAATAATCTGAGTACAATATAAAGCAGATAATTCAAACTCTAAGAGGGAACAGAAGGTGAAAATAAATTCCTCCGGCACCAATTATCACACTTGCTGGCTTTCGTCGATCCTCTGTCTCCCTTCACTCCGCCTCTTCCACTGCTCATCTCATTTGATGGTTATCAGATGAGAAAGGTGTAAATTGCTGCTTAGAGCCGTCTCAGCAAATTCCCCGGCACTGCTATCTGCGCTTCATCTTTCAATCAGCTCCCGTGCCTCGTTTCTCATCCTCTACTCGAATCCTTTCATCTCTGTGGGGGAAAAGAAATGGGATGTAATCACGGAGTGTCGGCACAGTGGGGACACGGCACTCTCGCACGGGTACGTTTTCCCGTACGTGTAAACGTCCAGGAGACATATATTCAATAAATAAATTGGGGTGATGGTTGCACATGCATGCGTTGCCGCCAGTGTTAATGAGTCGGCGCCTCCTCTATCTTGTTTTTTTTCCCGCGGCCCCTCTCTGGAGAACAGAACACAATAATGACCCAGCAGCATGGTGTTAACGAGAGAAACGGAGAGAGTAGACCCTGGTGGGAGGTGTACAGAAAGAGATGGAGGCTGGATGCTGGGAGAAATGTAATTGGTCAGTGTGCGCCGAAGGAAGGCCGAACCGCGGAGGATTTATGAACAAACCGCCACGTACAGCTTGTACAGGCGACACGCAGCCATGCTTGTGAAAATCCCCCGTCCTCTTCGCTGCCCTCAGTCCCACCAGAGACGGCGGAGGGAGGCTTTTTGTGTGGTGTTATTATGCTTCTTGGCAGGGAATTTGATTCTCTTAGTGCATGCGCTGTAATACTTTTGTATACATTTCTAAGTGGCCAAGCCATTATGGAGGTGAGCGAACCCCCCCCCCCTCTTACAGCGTTGGCTGTAAGGTAACTGTCAAAGCAGAGCATCAACACCGAACCTGTCGCTGCCAGGTGTGTAGAGGAGGTAATTGTCAGAGTGGCTCAGAGATAATGAGGAGCAGCCTCTGGTGGAGTCTCTCTGCTCAAGGGTCCAGCTCAATATCTGTGCTCGCTTCAGATACTTTGGCTTCAGCCTCTTCTCCCCACTGTGCCTCTCCTCTGTTTCCCTATTCATGCTTAGATGTATCATAAGTGTTATTCGTTCTCTGTCTTTTCGCCCACTCCTCACTCCGCCCTTCCCCCTCTCTGACTCTCCCTTGAATCAGTCTGAGGCTTCGGCTTCAGACTGATTCTATGTTTCAAAGGGATAATTTACTGTTACAGGCCTTAAGTCTCTTTCTTTAATAAGTTGATTGTGAGCAAAAAGAAAAGAAGAAGAAAAAAACACTTCAAGCTGGGGCTGGCTGATGAGAGATTGCACTCTTAATTAAGACGTTTATGCGATGTCATTTCATAAGTACAATGATTCTTAAGCTTTTTAATTCATAACACAAGCTGCAGACAGCAAGCGCCTGTACTTTTCTCCTACAGCCAATGAGAGCGCAGTGTTTGATCACGTGACGCTGAGGTGCAGAAATTAAACTGCAGGGTGAGCGAAGAGACGGAAACTGGAGGAGTAAAGCTGTCTGCCGGTCTGAGAGAAAAATACAAATAAGAAAAGACAGAGTAAAGAAAACCCCGCTTACATAGATGAGGGCGAGATGAAATTAAACTGAACTTCTGCTGAAAATCGTTCACATGCTGAGCTGTGCCAGACAATAAAAGTCAAAAACACACTCATTGCATGTAATCTTTTGCCACTTTCGGGGTTGTTCCTCCGCAGCTTATTTGGTATTTACTGGTGTTATTTGAGTTTTCTGGTTTACTTACAAGATGTTTTTTAGCCATGATAGCTCGTGCTTTTTGTGCGTGCACAGCGCTAACATGTAACCGGCGCCGAGATCGTTGAACCTTTACGACCACACAGGGATAGTTATGGATAAGAATCAGAATCTGGTACCAGTAGAATGTATCAGTTAATCATTTCAAACGGTTTTAGAACAAACGGCAGATATTTGCCTGTATGTTCAAGCTTCTCCAATGTAAGAATCTGGTGTTGTTGTTGTTTTCTTTAAATCTTAACTAAATAACTTGAGCTTGGACTGTTTCACAGACAGAAGAAGACATTTAGAGACATTTCTGTGACTTGAGAAAGATCACAAAGTTCTGAATAATTGATTCAATTTCTAATTTCACTGCATTTTGAATCCTGAAATCAAAAGTCTGTTTTACTGAATCTAAAAAAATGTTAAAGTATTTCATGAAAGTTCGGATTAATTAAGTCAACAAAACCTGCGGAGAAGAAGAAGTGTTACAAATAAAGTGGGAGCTGTCATCTTGAGGTTTTTGTTTTCAACTCCCATGTTTGCCGAAAGTTTCCAAAGATCACAAAACAGATTTTTCATCTCATCATCACGCACAAATTCGACGAGTTTTCATCGATGAAATTCATACTATAATCCATTTTCTCTCACACCTGCTGCGGCGGCTAACGCACAGAGCGCTGTAAGCCGTTGAGATGTGGAGTGGCGGGAACGCTCAGAGAAACGCAGCGCTCTATAAATGTCATTACTGCGGTTCTGAGCGTGACCAGATGCGTCTGTGTACCGTCAGCGGCGAGGCTGTTGACATTTCATGTTGTGAATAGGAACGCTTGTGTTTCCGTCCACCTCAGTTTTGCTTTGCATTGATGAAACCGTGCTGTCAGTTCAGAGGTAGAACTCCCAACATGCATCATTCTATACAAGCTCAAAGTTGGGGATTTTTTACAATAAACATAAACTCTTTATAAAACGCCTTAGATTGTTTGTTTATTCATGTTGCATTTATTCTGTGTCTTCTGAGTTTAGCATCTTTATCACCTCGCGGTGATTTATAACGGTAAATAATAACGGTGGAACCGTCGGACCACTCTGTTCCTCAGTGAGAGCAGCACTGAGTTCTGACTCACCAAACGACACCTTTTCACTTTATTCTTCTCTCACATTTTCTCTGCTCTTTACGGGGTGAGTCAGAAGTGTGTATTTCTTTGTTTTTTTTGTTTTTTTTGAGAAACAGTGTATTCTAAAGCACCATAGAAATGAAAAAACAAAACAAACAAGCTGTCCAGGTTTGAGACTCACTGTGGTGCCATTCTCCATTCAATCTAATTTGATCTGTTTTTGTGAGTGTGTGTGTTTATGTGTGTGTTTGTGTTTATGTGTGTGTGTTTGGAAACGTTATGACTGAGGTCGAAAGGGCTTAGACAGTTGATTTTCTCCGATTCTATTCTTTTATTTAACTGTTTTAATCAGGTCTTAATGTTCTTTTGCACTCTGTTGCAATCCTCTTGATTGTTTGTGTCGAGCACTTTCACTTGCTCTGTTGCTGAAATGTGTTTCATAAATAAAGTTGCCTTACCTCACACCCTCCTCCCCCTGGACCCCTGCTAGCTTAAGAAAAATGAATGAAGGCCTTTGTGTGTGTGTGTGTGTGTGTGTGTGTGTTGTTTTGGAGATAAAATCAAGTGTATAAAGTGGGGTTGAGCAGGGTTATATTGCTGGTTAGACGACTATCAGGCCTTTTATGCCCCCTCTTAAGGGGTCATACAGGGTTTCCTCTGTCCATCGGTCCGTCCCATTCGTCTGTCAGTCCCGCCGGTTCATATGTCACAGGGAATAATCCATTCTCATCTTCTCAAACGGTACAAAACTGATTCAATCTCATTTCACATGAGCTCTGTGACGGTGTGATAAATGGTTTCTCCAGGCCCACGTGAACTTGGACAAACGTTATCTCCACCTCCTGAAAGATTATGTTTTCACTCCTGTGCATTTGTTTGTTTGTTTCTTAGTTAATTACTGTACGGATTTGAGTGACATTTTACCCAGAGGTAGGTTTTGCTATATCTTAGAGGCGATAAGAATTTGTTTTGCATTTAAAAATGAAGTGAATGAATTGAGCCGTTTGGAGTAGTGATGTCTCAATGTAGCTATTTCTGCCTTTTGTTCCTTTGATTCCTCTAATGTTCCTCCAGGCGTTGAGCTGGGGGTTCAGTGGGCTGAACAGAGACGCTGAAGTGTATGTGAAGTGGAGTATTTGAGGGATACTCAGAGTTTGTTGGAGTTGTCGGTAGATTTAGTGGCTCGGTGGTTCGGTTTGCTTTTTCTAGTTTATTTATTTTAATCCCTTTCAACTCAGCTAGGGGCGACGTTCCATCCTCACTTTCCTTTTTGGCAGAACCTATAACCTTAATTAACATTGCTGGTTTTTGTTAAGGCTTTTATATAGTTATTATTTTATTTTTATTGATGCTTTTATCTGCTTTTGCTTTGTAGCACTTTGAGATTTGATCCAAATGTAAAGTGCATTATAAATTAAATGTATTATTATTATTATTATTATTATCTCATCAAAACTGCTGAACAGTTGTTGTTTGACTTGGGCTCTAGATGTTTCATGATGTTCACGTTAATGGATGTAGATACTGGAAAAGATGGACACAAGTTGGCTACAGGCAGTAGCGAAAAAGGCTAATTCTCTAGGAGTAGAAGTCGCGCCAGAAGATGATGTCATCAACGAGCGCCAGTCAATCTTTGAATGGTGGAAAACGGCGTGTAAATAATATTTGAATGATTGTGATTATCTCAAATAATCGGACCAGTTTGTAATAATTGTGGCAGACCTGCTCTTCAGGAATTGTTATTTTCTCCATCGCCATGGTTACAGTTTGTACATTGAATCGTTCTGATTTTATTTTCTGCCACTGAACTCAAATACTTCTGCTGACTTTTAGTCATTTCTATTTATGTGTCCATGGCTACACATTGAATTTTGGCTAATTCCATGTGCAGAATCTGTCGCAGATGATGATAACTAAAACAATTTACTATTCACTATTTAACTCTCAAAACATTACGTACACATGGACTGTAATGGTAGCCTTTTGATGATTAGCAGGAACAGCAGTTAGCCTTGATAGCTTCTCTTTGACTCTTTCCTTCAGTGAGATAGACTCATAGCGAACCATTATCATTATTATCACATTGTTGGTGTCGTATTTATACATTTGCTTTTGATGGCGTTGTTATCTGAATGACCTCCCCCTCCCCCCGCCCCCCTCCACCTGTATGTCATGAGACATACTGATGAAGCTTTTCTCATCTTCCTCTCTCCTTCCTGTTTGTCTCTCTCTTAGAAAACCACAAACCCTCATATATTGTTGGCGGGCGAGAGGGAGGAGCACATGAGGAGCAGAAACGGAGCGGCAGCAACATCCTGACTGGTTACTTCTCTACTTCTGCACCTCCACCCCCACCCCACCCACCCAGCGGCTCCAGAAGCGGGCGTCCGAAGGAAGGAAACGTGCGGCCCACCCCCTCTCCTGCAGGCATGGTAATATCCCCCTCCGTCTGGGCGTGTGTTGCTGTGTGGAGCGAGGAGGTGTTCTCCAGATGTCAGAGTTCAATCTGATAATTCGTCTGGGACACGACAGCAGAAGTGTGCGAGTGTCAAGGAGAGCAAACTGATAAGAGCCGACGCAGACGAGACTGTGTGGCTTTAAAGATGTGGAAGCAGTTGTGCATGCTGTAAGAAAAAAGAGGAGATGAAGTTAAGAAGATGAAGAAGGGCAATGAAAGGAGAGAGGAGACGGGCATTGAAGGTTAACTGTGAAAAGTAGGAGAGAGGTAATTAAGAGAAAGAGAGAGAGGAAAAAACGAATCAATCGTCATTTTAATTACTCTCGGTTGCTCGTTAGGTTTTGTTTGTAGATGCGTCCCGTGTTTAAAGCATCGCTGCCATATGCTCTCTTGTCTTTCTTTTCTTTTTTTCATGTTCTAGCGCAAGATAAAGAAGATTAGGAACAAAAACTCATTTTCTGCTCTGGAGGAGGAGGGAGTGTCGGGGAGGATCGGGGAGAGAATGACAAGAGGGGGAAGGCGAGACTGTCAAAAATCTAAATGATGGACAGATATATAAGGGGATGAAAAGTGCAACGGATACGGAAAGCAAGCGAAGAGGGTCGAGGTGGGGGGGGATTGGTAAGAGCTGAGCGAGGAAGAGGGAGCCCACGGAGTGATTAATGGTCTTGGGTTGTGACAGTGGGAGCTTTTTCCCCTGAAGGGGGAGTAGAGTAGGAGATGAATTATTAAAAACCAGAACAAGAGGAGGAAAAATAAAGTCAGCGGAGGAATGGTTTAAAGGAGGAGGAGGGAGAATGAAGGGGGGGGGGTAAAGGAACAGGTGCTGAGGGTAAAAAATGAACGAGTGTGAGAAAAGAGATGTTGCAGAAGGTGCTGAGGTGGGAGACTGCAGGAGAGGGCACACACTAGAGATTATAAATAACCAGTGGTAATGAGGGGTGTGTGTGTGGGGGTGTGTGTGTGTGTGTGTGTGCGTGGACAGCTTGCAAACACAGGAATGTGATTAGTCTCAAGTTATGGTGATGCAGCAAATAGTGGGGGTGACCTTGGCGAGGATGTCTCCATGTAAACCACACATGGCGCCAAACACACACACACTTTAATCAATCCTGTGTTCCACACACACACACACACACACACACACACACACACACACACACACACATACAAACTCCTGTGTTGATTATTTTGTGTGTCATCATTAGTTCACTGTTTTGGTTCCACCTGCGTTCGATGCTGCAGCTTCACTGTGTGACGTACAATTACTAACAGACGCAGTCGCATAAAAAAATTGTATCGTTAAAGTTCCACTTTACAATAAGATCACATTTATATAGGATGTATAATTTAAATGAGATATACAAAACACACATATATATGTATACTTGTACACCTAAGCACATAAACATATGTGTACATAAATATATGTATAAATATGTATATATATGTATACATGTGTGTATATGTTTATGTATATAGTGTACTATATATATAATAAATTATAGTATTTCACAGAAATTTTTTATATTTGGGTTATAAATTAGGTGGTAAACTCTTTATTAACGTTTATAAGCAGCTTATAACATAAGTCTCAATGTGGGTCATTATTTGCTAACGTGATTTTTTTCCTAACATAATATTATTTTATGAAGACAGTTTAAAGATGCAGCTTGGCACAAAAACCCTCATCTGTTGTTTTTCAGCTAGAAAGTGTTGCCCCGAATGTGTGTGCGTGTGTGTTGTGTGTGTGCGTGTGTGTTGTGTGTGTGTGTTGTGTGTGTGTGTGTGACTGCACACATTTGGTCATTTGAAAGACCCCAAAAGAGAGAGAGGGAACGAGTGAGCACAATAAAACAGGATAGCAGTGTGTGGCTGTTTTCGGTTTGCCAAACAGAGTACAGATATATCACAGAGTAAATTTTTTATCCAATCTCCCCTCGGCTGCTGGATGTCACAGAGGCGGCGGCGCTCAGTTTGTGTGTTTGTGTGAGTGTTTGTGTGAGTGCGTGGTTTGTCCCATCCCATTGTGGATTTGAGAGTTTTCTTTCTCTCCTTTAACTTTGCCTGCTTTCGTGTCGGACTAAAGAGGAGCGGCTTCGCTCCTGAAAGCGTTCTGCCTGGTATTCATGGCTGCTGACTGGTTCTGTTCTGTTGTTCTGTCGCTTTACTTTGAAGGTGTCTCGTCTGCCAGCTGTGGGCTTTATTGCAAACAAACTCCTGCTTCTGCAGCCCGATGAGTAAAAAGTAACATCTGGTTTGCCTTTATCTCCCCGCACCTCCTCCATCTATCTCTCCTTGATTGTCCACCTTCTTCATCCTCCTTTCCTATTCTCCTCTTCCTCACCTCCTCATCTCCTCCTCCTATCCCCTCGTGGCGTTTGCTCCCAGCACTTATTTCAGGCACATGACGGGACGCCTAAAAGAAGCACAAAAGACACTGTTGTCTCCACACATGCAGAAACAATATTCATAGATGTTGCCTCTAACAAAGACCCTGCATAGATCCTGATCCTCATCAGAGCTGATGCTGGTCCATCGGGTCTTCTTCCTCGCATCGGGTCAGAACGTTTACAGCTTGTGGCTTTAGAGTGACCCGATGACAGCTAGGTCAGCGGGATTGGGCGGCCTCTAATGTGTCAGTGCGTCTACACTACACACAATCACACACCTTGAACGGAGATGGTGGTACTGCAGGGCGCTGAGGCGAAGGTGAGGAATGATGGATTGAAGTAATGTGTGTGCGTGATTGATTACATGGGAATTACGCGCCTGTGTCACTCATGGTTTTCACGTTTATTTATGCCGCATATTAACGCAGTTGTCGTGTTCTGCCACCGAAAGAGGTTTCTATTTAACCGTCGCGTGTGTGTGTGTGTGTGTGTGTGAGTGTGCATATTAGTGGAGTGGACGGCGAGTTGTGAACGCCGTGCCGTGTGTGTGGTTATATAACATGGACCTGCCAGCCGCTCGCCGTCACTGGAGCATGAAATGGGATGTAATTGGCGGTGTGTGTGGTCTGAGGCACGGTGCAACAATGACACACAGGAGCATATGCAGCCTGTGAGCGGGTGGCTTCATGCAGACAGCTGGGATGTGTGTGTGTGTGTGTGGAGGGGTACACAGTTTGACACCTGCTGTTTGATTCATGTTTGACTCTTTTTTTGTTTTGAGATTTTAAAATCCACTCAAAAACTCCAAATAGAATATGCGCTGTTGCATCATTGTGGAAATATAACATCTTCGCCCAGATCTACGGAAGAACCGCCATAGTGGCAGATCATCGTCATCATTCAGCCGTTAATATCGGGATAATTAACTCGTTTATCACGAGAAAACAAGCCACAGTTTTGTCGGGGATAAGAGTTCATTTTCGCGTGAATAAGAAAAGAGTGGGTTTACTGTGATTATCTGGTAGCTGTAATAACTGATTTAAAACGACAATCATCCGCCCGTACTCATGTTTCTGAAGTTTGACTTAGTTTCTGGGTCACATGACTCAGAATAAAGCCTTAATAAACATTGTTAATACAACAAATTATACTTATACAGGTTTCACACTGGCAGAAATAGCTTTTGAAGCAGCTCTATGATTGACAGGCGAGTACGCGTCGCCATGACATGAATTCTTTCTTTTGACTGTTCCATTCCAGGCTGTAAACAAACTCTAAACAAAAAGCTGAGTTTGATTCTCCCTGCTGAGGATGACCTCATGAGGTCAGGTGACCTCACCTGAGGTTCTGAATCCAGACATCATCATTTATCTTTTCATTCAATTGACTTTGAGGATGTGAGGCTGGCAGAGTGGATCCAAAGTGTTACTCTTGTAGTTTGTGTCTTTTTATATGTGTGTGTGTGTGTGTGTGTTGTGTGGAGTGCTTGAAAAGAAAAACATCTGATTTAAACACGTATACCTTTAAGCCGGCGTTTTGTTCCGGCAAAAACCAACAACCCTATACCGCATAATGGGGTTTGAATATTTAATTTGTACCCTGACCATGAATATTTCATTCACTCTTTCTCTCGAATTGGAGCGTGACCTGCAAACCCCGGCATCAGCGCCCAGCCCGGCATCAGCGTCTCACATATCTTAAAGTCTGCCACATTATCTGGGCAAACACCGGCCCAGCAGGTCGATTCCTGTCAGCGAGGACTCCTTAAACGCTCTGATTTACATGGTGATCAGAGCGGCTGGGCAACGACTCCCCCATGGTTGACTCACACACACACACAGGCACAGGCACACGCACACTCTTTGCAGTGCGGTTTATGACTGCAGAAGCTCCCATTAGCAATGGCTCATAAAATCCACGACTGTTGGTCTGTTAAACACAGCTCCGAAGATCCGCACAAGTATAAATACACACACATGCATTGTATATATATGTGTGTGTGTGTTTGTGTCACTTTCATATATTTTTTTATACTACCGAAAAGTTGGGCTTCTTCGCCTGTTGAAAATAAAAATAAAATATCGTACTTTTATTTAATTAACGAAGAGGCTTTGAAGAAAACAACAAAAATGACGTGTTGATACAGGAAATATGTTTTTGTTTTTGGTCACATGTTAAGATGAAGATGTCTGATTTTTTTTTTGTACATCCATAACATAAAAGATCAATTTAAAAAAAAAAAGGAAAATCAACCCTTTAATATTCCACTCAACTGTTTGGTTGTATTTCTTATTTAAAAATGTGTCTGAGCCTGTTTATAATCTGACCAAGTAGCAGCATATATATATATATAGATAGATATAGATATAGATAGGTAGATAGTGTAAGGGGCCAAGGATGGAGCCCTGGGGGACACCACAGGTCAAAGCAGGGGACATTAAACATCCTATTCAATCAGTTGGATTCTATTCTGCGATATTAAATGGTGTTGGGACCTACTACTAACAGAATTATGTAACTTGATACATTATGATAAGGTCTAAATTGAGTCTCATGTATGTACCCAAGGACATCTGTGTAGTTTATGTGTGTTATTTTACTTTACTGCTTCATATATTTATTTATTTTTGTGGAGAAGAGTTTATGCCACATAAAGTCCAGTTGTGTCTAAATGCGGCTCCTATGAATCGACACGAGTGTTTTTATTTCTGGGCTCAGAAAAATGAGTTAACTGTATTTAACTTCATTTTTGAGTCACTGTGGGATCCGATCTTTTCGGGGACATGCCCTCGCTATCGGGGACGGCCGCCTCGGCCTGGTTAGCTGCAGATTATTCTTTTTCGAGGTATCTGAATTCACTCCGTGTCACTCCAATGACTCTTGGCAGTGTGTTGGAGAAATCGGCGCCCCGGTGGGAGCGGACCGTGTCGCCCTGCCAAATGTGCCACAATCTGCATTCTGGGCTTCCCCGACTCTGAGCCAGACGTTATTTCACACTCCTTGTTCTCCACTCTGTTAGTGTCATTATCTCACTCAGTCCGCTGAAAGAGAATGTCACTGATTCAATTAAGAATGGGATTGTGTGTGTGTGTGTGTGCGTGTGTGTTGCGCGCGCATTTTATTGCGCACGCGCGTGTGTGTATGTTGTTGCGTGTGTGTGTGCTATTACATGTATGTGTGTGTGTGTGCTATTACATGTATGTATGTGTGTGTGTGTCCTATTACATGTATGGATGTGTGTGATATTACATGTATGGATGTGTGTGTGTGTGCTATTACAAGTATGTATGTGTGTGTGTGTGCTATTACAAGTATGTATGTGTGTGTGTGTGTGTGCTATTACAAGTATGTATGTGTGTGTGTGTGCTATTACAAGTATGTATGTGTGTGTGTGTGCTATTACAAGTGTGTGTGTGTGTGTGTGTGTGTGCTATTACAAGTATGTGTGTGTGTTATTACATGTGTGTGTGTTATTACATGTGTGTGTGTTATTACATGTATGTGTGTGTTATTACATGTATGTGTGTCTGCGTGTTACATGTATGTATGTGTGCGTGTGCTTTTACAAGTATGTGTGTGTACTATTACATGTGTGTGTGCTATTACAAGTATGTGTGTGCTAGTATGTGCTATTACATGTATGTGTGTGCTAGTATGTGCTATTACATGTATGTATGTATGTGCTATTACATGTATGTATGTATGTGCTATTACATGTATGTATGTGTGTGCTATTACATGTATGTATGTGTGTGCTATTACATGTATGTATGTGTGTGCTATTACATGTATGTATGTGTGTGCTATTACATGTATGTATGTGTGTGCTATTACAAGTATGTGTGTGCTATTACAAGTATGTGTGTGCTATTACAAGTATGTGTGTGCTATTACAAGTATGTGTGTGCTATTAAATGTGTTAGTGTGTGTGTCTGTGTTAGTGTGTGTGTCTGTGTTAGTGTGTGTGTGTGTGTGTGTGTGTGTGAGGCTCTCTTTGAGTAGCTGTGTTCAGTGAATTAAAGGAAACGTGGGTCCTGCAGATAAGCAGCTTGTTGAGAGCCTCCTCCTCTTCAACTGAACCTCAGGCTCAGTATGTTGAGATAAACTCTAATAATTAAAGCTGAGCCGCCTCATTCAGAAAAATCATGTCGTAAGAATACCCTGTGATTTCAGAATTTTTCATATACGATATGATATCTTTATATTTAAAAAAAAAAAAATAAATCCCAAAAATACAGTTGAGAAACAAAAAAAAGAAGAAATTCCTTGCAAGAGCAAAACATCAAAAGGACTTAAAATTTGCGTTTATATTACTTTACTATATTCATAATAATCCAAATTATTAATATGACAAGCGTTGTGCTATGTTAATGTCTTTTCTCTAATTCATTATGCAGTGGCGCCGCAGAAGGAGCTCCACGTCTCTGGATGCTTTTATAATAGATTATAATGCACTCTCAATGTAATTATTTTTTGTTGCAGGGTTTATCCCGTCATCTGTCCCCACAATACCACTTTAGTTCCCCAATGCATCTTTTAAAATTCTGCATTCTATGAAATATTACCTAATGTTCGGCTGTTTGAGTAATCTCTGTCGTTTTCATCTCACGTCCAGCCACACGAGCAACAACCCCATTTGACTGTTGTCTCTGGCTCTCCTCTTCCTCCCTTCCAGAGGTCCTTCCGATCCTTCAGCAATGACGATCGCCACGTCATGGCGAAGCACTCCACCATCTACCCGTCCTCTCAGGAGCTGGAGGCCGTTCAGACGCTGGTGTCCACTGTCGAGTGTGCCCTCAAACAGGTCTCTGATTGGCTGGATAAGGGCAGCGGCGACGCCCCCGCACAGGCCGACGGCCTACGAGCATTCAGCACAGAGGAGGAGGATCCCGGCGACGAGCCCAGAGACAGAACCGAAGACTCCAGTGATGGTTACAGGTGGGCCTGAACGGACCCTTACACTAGAAGAAACCTTTTATTCTTTGATGGGGCTGCCAGCGATAAAAACAACGATATTCACAATTAATCTGGGATTACACTGATTTTTATCAAATCCACACTGACCCCTTTATCCTCCCTAAATACCAACGTAGAGTTTTCTGTGAGTGTTACAGTAACCTGGAGCACATGCAACGTCTTTCTCGCTGTTTCTGTCTCTCTCTCTCTCTCTCTCTCTCTCTCTGTCTCTGTCTCTCTCTCTCTCTGTCTCTCTATCACTGTCTCTCTCTTTCTCACGCTCTCTGTCTCTCTCTTTCTCACTCTATCACTGTCTCTCTCTCTTGCTCTCGATCAATGTCTCTCTCTGTCTCACTTGATCACTCTCTCTCTCTCTCTGTCTCTGTCTCACACGATCACTGTCTCTCTAGCTCTCTCTCGCTCTCGATCAATGTCTCTCTAGCTCTCTCTCGCTCTCGATCAATGTCTCTCTCTGACTCACTCGATCACTGTCTCTCTCTCTCTCGATCAATATCTCTATCTCTGACTCGCTCTCTCTGTGAGACAGTGAGAAGTGAGACAGACTGTCTCTCTCTGTCTCACTTCCTCTCTCTCGATCAATGTCTCTCTCTCTGTCTCAATCGATCACTTTCATTCTCTGTCTGTCTCTGGTCACTCTATCACTGTCTCTCTCGCTCTCGCTCTCCTCAAACCCAATCAGTCATGGCAGTAGTTAGTCCTCGAGTCTTGGATCTGCTCGAGGTTTCTGCCTGTTATAAGGCAGTTTATTTCTCGCCACTGCCGCCACCTTCTCGCTCATGGAGGAATGTGTTGGGTCACTGTAGGAACATGAAAAAAGTCTTCGGTCCAGACCTGCTCTTTTAGGAATTGGCGCAATATAAATAGAATTTGATTGGACTTGATCAGTAATGAGTGCGGAGACACGCCCTGCTGTGTTGACGCGCAAGTTTCCTTCAAAAAAGGTTCTAGATGGAAATTAAGATAAAACAAAGTTGTGTACACAGACTCTACTGAAAGACTAAAAGTCTGGGGCATCATCATCACGCACACACACACACACACACACACACACACACACACACTCAAAGGCCGTGTTTGTCAAAGTAAACGGTCATAATTGTTAGTTCCTTCAAGCTATTATCCCGGTTGCCTCAGGCTCTGGTACTGTCTGAAAAACTCACCAAGTGTGCGGCTGTCAGGAGAAGAAGGAAGTGGAAATGTTGATTTGACATTTTGGAGATGAGAGTTTACACACGAGCTGTTTACTTTGAAGCTGCTGTGTACGTGTGTAAATGTGTTTTTTTTCTTATAGTAAAAAAAAAACAGCTATCAGTTGTTTGTTTCTCCTTAAAAGCAGAGAGTCCAGCGGCGGTGGCGGTGGCGCGCTCTGTGGCGTGATGAGGATCGGACTGGTGGCCAAAGGCCTGCTGATCAAAGGTGACATGGACCTGGAGCTGGTGCTGATGTGTCGAGACAAACCCACACAGACACTGCTGGACACGGTCTGTCACCATTTACCTGCACAGATCCAGGTTAGAGACACACTCTCACACACGACTGTCAAACTCTCCATCCTACCTGTTTGTAGAGTTTGTGCCGACCTGAAAATGCTGCGATCCTTTTTATGGACAGGAAAGAAACTGCAGGTTTCACAGGAAGTCTTCCACTGATCGTCATACACACACTCACAAACTAGGTGGGTTTACATGGACCCCCTTATTCTGAATAACATCAGAAGCCAAATTCTGCATGTAAACCTTCGGACTTCACTCATTTGCAGTTTGAGTCCTTTGGGAATGACGTTCGGAAACGAATAATCCCTGATGAGCGCGAGCCGGGTTTTAATGATCTGGACCCACAAGCACGAAGCAGAGAGTTTGTTTTCGATACAAACTCTCAAGAAATGAAGTGGGAAAGTAAGAAATAATGAGCTCTACAAACACGTCCAAGAATAACCGTGATAGAATAGATGACGAGTTTATCTATAGGTCCCTTTTGAGTGACGGGCTTTTGTGCCCGTCACTCATCAATCGGAAGAGCTAACGGCTCTTCTTTCATGTAAACGGTGAAGAATATCGAATATTCTTTCGGAATGTTGTCATTCGGAAAGAAGACTAGTGTCCCTGTAAAACCAGGTACTGATGCCTAAACGTCACACATGTCGCACACGTCACACACGTCACACACGTCACACACGTCACACATGTCGCACACGTCACACACGTCACACACGTCACACACGTCACACATGTCACACACGTCACACACGTCACTCGCTGTGACTTTGGGTTTTAGCCTCATTTGCTTGAAATCTTAAATGATTTGATAATAAAATTGTCTCCTCCTCCTCTTCATATATGCCTAAAATCACTTGTTGGATCTTTAGTCTTTAGCTTTAAACTAGGAGAGTGGTACAAGTTGGTCCAACGTGTCCGAAGAATAAAAGTCGGCTCCTCCGTCTCTTCTCTGCTCCTTCTCTTTAACTGTTAAGTGGTTTGCAGGGAAGCAATCTCATGTCTCGGCCCAGTGACCAGAGATTGGGATTTTCTCATCAGAGCCAAATGGGATGTAGACGGGCCCTCTGAGATGCACACTTAAACAGTGGCACACACACACACACACACACACACACACACACACGCACACACACACACACACACACACACATTCACACAATCGTATCTGTTACTCAGGAGGGCATCGCATTGACGTGCATTGATTTTCTCGAAGCTAATCCCTGACCATAGCCAGCACCCACTATACCTAACCCAGCGTTTAGTCATAGCCCAAAAATGGAACTTAATACTTACTAATAGATAAACACTGTCAAATACAATACACACACACACACACACACACTTTGTGTACTTGGATGCCACAACACATCACACACATTCATTCAGTTGTTCCTTTTGATGAAATCACAACTACTGTCAATTCAATATTTGTAGATGATCGTGATCTTCTGTGCTTGTGTTTTTGTGTGTTTGTGTGTTTGTGTGTGGATTGTCAGTGTGGTTGTTGTGTATGCTGACACTCGTTCGTTATCGTCAGTGTGTCCTGGTCCTGACCACAGAGGTCAGGATTAATTGAGCCCCTCAGCACTGGGGGAAGTGTGAACTTTAGATGGATGTGTGACACTGAGGAATAATAGAAGTGGACATTTAAACCAGAATCTTCACGATATATCTTCTTGGTTTCACCATTTTATACCATTTTCTTTCCAAGCGGCTCTTTGTTCATCAGGGGTCTCTGTATGATTAATTAACATCATGTTAATTGACTATGTAACGATGTTTTCTGCGTTGATTAGATGTAATTAGCCCGTTTGGAAACGTTGATGCCTGTAGATAAATTCTGTTTATTAAGAGATTCTACTCTGATCTATTTTAGGACCCGGGTTTGCTTTTAACCACTTTCCTTTTTTGTTGGTGCGGATTTCAACAATAGAATTTTTATAAACTTTTTACTGTAAATAAATGTGTTACTCTATTATACTTACAATAAAAACAGAAATATTGATATATACATATTTTTATATATATTATATATCTTCTTTTATATATATATAAGGCCTACTATTTCTCTAAAGATGTTGTTCCAGTTCTTAGCTTCCCTCTCTAGCGATGCTGAGTTGTGTCCATGACCTCTGACCCCGTGTTGTACGTCTTTTTAACACCTGACAGAAGCTGACAGAAGAGAAATACGAGGTCACAGGCTCCTCGCCCGAGGCAGCCATCTTAGTACAAACTGCAACGGACCCCAAACTCACCCTGAAGATTACCCTTACTTCCCCGACCATGAGGGACGATGATGGAGAAGAAGAGGAGGTAGAGGAGGAGGAGGAGGAGGAAGAGGAGGAGGAGCTGGAGAATGGGGTGGAACGAGAGGACGAGGAGGCTGTAGAGGAGGAAGCGACGGAGCAGGAGAATAATTGTCGAGGTAAGAACGCCGGGATGAGAAGACACGGAATTTTATTGTTTTTTGCTCTAATCTCATTCCACACACCAACACACACGTACTCAAACACAAACACACACACTCGCACACACCGTTTCATTTTATATTGTATTTATATGGTATAAAAACCTAATTAGCTTTATCCCCCTCAAGCCTCAGAGCTTTGACCCCATTAATGAGGCGACCACAAAACAAGACGGTTGAAGGATAAAAGAGCAGAAAACCCTCAAGAATGAAGGGTTTTAACTGAACCAGCGCTCGTTCCAGTAACACACCCCCCACCCCCCCCCCACCCCACCGTGGACATGAGGCTCAGGCGCTGGTTATAATTGGTTGTGGGAGGTTGGAGCTGGGGAGCAAGGCCAGCAGGGCAATGAAATCAATAACCAAGCAGCGAGGATTCTTCCCATCCGTGGCTCCGGGCCAACCGGGTACTCAGGTCTCAGCCACAGATGAGCGACGGCCCCAAGGTTATAGCCGTGCATCACGCCACGTGCCGCAACAAGATGGACAAGGCCGCTCATATTTTCTTAACGGCCGTAACAAGAGGAGCGCGCAGGCATGTGACCGCGTGAAGGAGCACGCCCGTCATTTTCCCTCCTGACGGATAGAGATGCTCGTCCCGCCCTGGACGTCTTAATTTATCAGATTCCATCGGGCTCCCATGGAAGGTGAGGGGACGTCGGTCCGTCTGAGGTGAGGGGACGTCGGTCCGTCTGAGGTGAGGGGACGTCGGTCCGTCTGAGGTGAGGGGACGTCGGTCCGTCTGATCGCTGTGTGACTCACAAGGCAAGGTCTGATGCTTTTACACATTAATGGACGCATCAACAGGAGCCGACGGACGTCCCTGGTGTCGGATGAAAAGTATGAAAATCAAAGCTAAGCTAAGCTAACATAAATAAGGACACTTAGAATATATGTAGAAAAAGAAGACGCGTGAAGTGTTGATATATTAAGAACGGTCCGTCCTGGTGAGAACTTAATTATTTGTTATGATTCCTATTATATTTATTTTGATTTATTTCCTTTTTTACTAGCTGGATAGCTCGGTGGGTTACACCGCGGACCCGATTGGTGCAGGAGGTTTGGAATCTCAGTCAAAAACAGGGTGTGGGGAAGTCCAAGTCCATTGTGCTACCAGAAAACCCAGCCGCATCTAGTGCCGGCCCCACGCCCGGATAAACTGGGGGGGTGTCGTGTCAGGAATGGCGTGTAAAAACCTATGACAAATAGGGTTCCCGTGGTTATATTTGCACGCAGGTGTGCAGAAATTCAAACTCAGAACTCATGATCATGATGATATAATGCCATATCGTATAACCCTGTGGCGCAATGAAAGTGAGGGCTACTGAACGGCGGCACTGCTGCATCGGGTCGACCATCAAAGCGTCCTAGATTTTACCATCGGAAGGCGACGCTGTAGTGATTTGACACAGTTATGATTACATTACAGCAGCCTAATGTATGTCAAAAAGCCCGGTTTAAACTGGACCTGTGTCTCTACACACACACACACAAACACACACACACACACACACACTACATCCATGCTTCACGGCTCTGGCTCTACGCGGCTCGGGCTCTTCACGGCTCGGGTTCTTCACAGCAGGCGTTAGGGTGACAGTAAACGACAGCGTGAACGATGGCTTTTGGATTTTTAATCCGACAGCACAGAAGTAGATGGCGATAAAAGAAGAGCGGCCGGCAGAGCTTTTAACAGGACAGCCTGTGGACGAGCGAGAGGAGAGAGAGAGAACATGAGAACCCGTTCGCTGTAGAGCAGTACCACATATCTGGGATCCCTCTGACGGACCTGGAGAGGCGTCGTTATAAGTCACACTGAAACACAAAAACACACACGGAGGCATTAATCCCGGGGGAAGAGATACGCCGCAGTAACTGCCAGATGCATTCTGGGATAACGTGGGATGGATGTTCTGGCGCTGCTGCAACACTTATATACGTTTGACATGTCGACTCCATGTCTCTCGAGGGAAAGATCTTCTTCTCACGGTGGAGGGATGAGGAACATATTTACAAAAGCAAGATATTTACAGGAAGTACCGTGGAGCCCCGCCTTAACGCCACG
Organism: Lophius piscatorius; assembly: GCA_009660295.1. Taxonomy (NCBI): domain Eukaryota; kingdom Metazoa; phylum Chordata; class Actinopteri; order Lophiiformes; family Lophiidae; genus Lophius; species Lophius piscatorius. Next base: position 15,013 of record VRLP01005217.1, on the reverse strand, counting down.
CATTCACACACAGCTGTGTTTGATTCTGAAGTAGAACGGGAAACCCCGCCTTGATCCCTCCTGTGTTGTGTTTGTCCCAGACCAGGTCAAACTCTCTCAGATTTTATTCTTTTTCTTTTCAGTTCTACTTTAGGAGCACCTGATTCTGTGTTTCTGCACAGACCGGGTGCTGAGTCTCTTTTTCACTGCACCGTTTTTTTGTTTTTTTTTGTGTCTGAGTCTGTGAATTCAAGCGCACCTGAAGTAATCCAGAAGAAAACTAAACAGCTATTTTGACTCCTGTCTGCTCCAGGCTGGGTCAAAATAAAACAAGTCCTCTTCAAATACACGAAGGAGGGATTGATTTACCTTTTTGGGCGAGAGAGATGAGCGGCGCCCCAACAATGTCCGCACATTAAATCAAACGCTCCTTCGGTATTTGATTGGTGTCACGTCTTTGAGGAGCCTTCCATCCCACAAAGTTGTCTCTTCCCTTGTGACCCCTATTCCTCTGCCTTTCACTGTTTCTTCAGTACGAAGGAGTTTTAGAGTCAGGCTTCAGGAAGAAAATGAGATGAGGAAGATCTTTCCTTCATATTTCATCCCGAGAAAAAAATCAAAATGTCGAGAATAAAGTCAAAATGTTGAGAAAAAAAGTTGAAATGTTGGGAACAAAGTCAAAATATGGATTTTGTATGACAAGCTGAGGCTGTAGGGCCTCGCCATCAATGGTTGTACTGATGGTTTTAGTCGTTACGTTGAGTTGATTGAGGCCTACAGTACAAACAACGACCCAAAAGTAATCAGACTACTTCTTCACAATGAGGATGAGGCCCGGAGCGACTGCCCCCCAGCAGAGGCACAGATGTGCAAAACTAAAAACTCAATTTTCCTCTTATTTAATTCAACATTATTTTTTCTCGACTTTTTGACTTTATTCTCCATATATTTCTACTGTAATCTCGACATTTTGAGTGTATTCTCGACATTTCTACTTTTTTTGTCGACATTTCGATTGTTTTCTCGATTAATTACCTGAAATATGAAAAAAAATAAAATAAATCTTCCTCCTCTCATTCCTTTCTCGTCTCATGCCCGCCGCTAACACTCCTCCCTACTTCAGTGATTGGATGGATGTGAACTAATAAATCACTGTTGAATGGCGTGCGTGATTTTCAGCACATGTACGTCCTCCGGGAATGGCGCCTCCTTTATTCCTATGTGCTGCTGAAGGCAACATGTGATGCTCTCATCACACTGTTGAGAATGACGTACCGTTTAACCGGGAGAATCGACTCCATGGCATGACTAGCGCCTTGTATGTACCAAAATATCCATGCATGCGTGTGCGCGCGTCTGCATCCGCACCGTTTCCACGTGCGTATGCATTCATTCGCACACGCACAAACTCAGACACACACACTCATACAAAAGAAGTGCGTGTGTGTGTGTTTTACATCTTCTATTTTGGGTTGTTATTGTTTTGTGGCAGTGTTGGGTGCTGCTGCTGCGCAGACAGTGGAGGCTGAGGAGGAGGAGGAGGGGGAGGTGCTGGATAGACACAGATGTCTCTTGGCCCTGGCAGCGCTGCGACACGCCAAGTGGTTCCAGGTCGGCACCCACTCACTTCCTGTCTTCCTGCCCGATGCTTGTTGTAGCCTGACGATGCGACCGGAGGAAAACACTGATTGAGATGAAGACGCTCAATTTTTTTCCAGTGGACAGACGCGAGGACTGAACTCGAGTTTTTACTGACATCGTATGAACGTATAGGAGACAAATCATCGTCTAAGTAAAGGAAAACTCTCATCTCCATATCACAATAAGATTCAACCCCAAAAAAAAAAGTGTGTTTGATGTTCGTTTTCCGTCAAAGTCAGATTAACGTCGGCGGCATCGTGAGGCTACAAAAGCAAACGTTGATTCTTGTTTTCCCTTTTTGGCTATTATGTGAACCTGCCTGCTTTGTACAGTATGTCACTGCTTCCCTTTGGATTCCCCTTCTCCACTCTTACCTCACTCACCTTTAAGACACGTAAAATCAAACTACAAGCTCAGAACGTTGACATTTTGTCAGCAGACGGAGACAATACTGCTGACAAATATAATAACTCTGTATTTGCACTAATTGCTCTTCTTCTGCTCTCGATATTTTTCCCGTCTTCCCTCTCTCTCTCTGTTTAATCTTCTTTCCTCCGTCTTTTCCGTCTCCTCCACTTTCAATCCCTCTGTCTCCGCCAGGCTCGAGTGAATGGACTCAAGTCCTGCGTTATCGTTCTCAGGGTACTTAGAGACATGTGCAATAGACACCCCAGCTGGGAGCCTCTCCAGGGATGGGTGAGTCTTCAGCTGTTTTTACTTCTGTCGGGTTAATGCGAGGAATAGAACATACTTAACATGCCCTACTGAAGATATTTATACGTGTCATTCAAGCATGCTGTTATGTATATTTGTGTATTTTTACAAAATGACTTAAATCTCCCTGATGTAGTGGGCGGTTCATAGTTGCCTCCACTGCGTTTGTTTGTTTGGAGCAGGACGGCGGAAAAACTACAAGATGGGTTTGCATGAAATTTTACCCAGAGGTAGATTTGGGTATATCCAAGATGTGTTTAAATTTTGGGGAGGTTTCGATGTTCATTTGGGGGTGGAGCTTGGGCCTCAGTGGGCTGAACAGAGATGCTGAAGTGGAAGGCGCAGGAGACAACCGACTACAGTGTACTTGAGAGATACTCAGAGAGTTTTTTGATTATTTTTCATTTTTCATTAACCTCGGGTACGGTTGTGCCTCGGCGGGGGGGTTGAACTCTCTAAGTGCTTTTAGAGAGTTCAATTTAAATCTACATTTTTTTGTAACCTTCTAGTCTGAAGACTTCTGATACAGAGTCAACTGTACACAATAAAATACAGTAAAGTGTAAAAGACTTTGATAATATTCTTTGCATGTTTGAAGCCCTTGGAGCTGATCTGTGAGAAGGCCCTCGCCACCTGCAACCGGCCGCTGGGGGCCGGAGAAGCCCTCCGCCGAGTCATGGAGTGTCTGGCTTCTGGCATACTTCTACCAGGTACGGTAGCAGGAACATAAACGCAAGAAATATCCAACGGTTTTTAAATTAATTTATCTGTTAAACTACTTAATTAAGCCAAGCTCCTCTTAAGACTTGTGACACACGGCACATTTTTTTCGAGCTCTTCATCACAGAGGAAGAGCCGAGGACGGCTGTCTGAGAAAAGCCATCATCACGTAAAGAACATTTGATGCATGCATGGAAAAACTGAATTATTCAACGGTGTGTGACGGCTGCCATTCCTTTTACACAATAAAAAGATGGTTTGGATGCAGTGACACTGAAGGAGCCAGATTTCGGACCAGCGGCAGAATGTTTCAAACTATGACGAGGAAAATGCTGAACTTTTAGGTTTTACACAACATTATGAAAAAAGATTGTTTATATTTAATTTACAGGTGAAGGGTGGAGCACACTGGCAGCAGAATGTTTCTATTGTCACTTATTTCCTGACACAGAAGTCAAATCATTCATAGTGGAAACCTTTAAGAAAATATTAACTGTCTTTGTGTGTCTGTTTTTCTGTGTGTGTGTGTGTGTGTGTGTGCGTGTGTTTATGTGTGACCTTGTGTTGCTTCCCCAGGTGGTCCAGGTTTACACGACCCTTGCGAGAAAGAGCCAATAAACACACTAGCCAACATGACCAACCAGCAGGCTGAGGCCATTACTTACAGCGCACAGGTATACGCACACACACACACACACACACACGCACACAACCAATTACACACTAGTACTAGTAGTAGTCATCAGCCAGCTGTATTCAGGGGGAGCTATCTGAATATGGGAATCAGGAAACAATATGCCTTTTGCAATAGAAGCCTATCACCATCCAAGCTACGTTATGTGCAAACACACTCACACACATACACACAGACACACACACACACACACACACAACCAAAAACTCACTGTTGTCATCAGCCAGCTGTATTAAGGGGGAGCTGTCAGAGTGTGGGAATCAGTAAACATTATGCCTATTGCAATAGAAGCCTATCACCATCCCAACTACGCTATCTGCAAACATACTCACACACACACACACACACATACTTCTGCTAGCGTTCATGCTCGTGTCCAGGAATAGCTGCACCTTGTTGCATTTTAATGATTGGTGTGGGAAACTATTGCCACTGCCAGCCATAAATCCCTCTCGGACACCCGGGGGGGTTGTGCCCTCATGCTGTGTGCATGTGCGCCGTCATTTCCGTCCTCACACACACACACACACACACTCAACAGAGCTGCCTCAGAGCCACATGGCTTAGTGAATCTCGCCGTCCATTTCCTTTGAAGGCAGCCGGGACGAGGTGGGAATGACAATGGGGATAATTGTGCTAGAGCAGATACAAGAGCAGATAGCAGAGAGGGGGAGCGGTTCTGTCAATGGGCTTTGCCGAGCCTCATAAATATCCGACGCACTCCAGTCCCCTAATGGATCTATATCAGCCGAGCCACCGTGGGCAGTTCTGGTTGATTCTACGGCTGTTTGTGTCGTGGAGGATGCGTTACGTTTGTCCAGGATTGATTGACGAGTGGAGACACACACTCACGGTATAGATTTCAGAATTAGTGAAAATGAAAGACAACGTCTAAACCGGGTGTCTTCGAGGGAAAAAACATTGGCTGTTGCTGCTGGTGCACAAGCCTGGTGTAGATTGACAGTTCGTACGGTGGCGATAATACGATAACCGCCAACGAGCGTCCAGAAGAAGAATACGACAAAGAAGGCATGAAGAGACTTTTCTTCCGTCTTACTGTCCAACTATGTTGAACTCTTTCAAAGTTGCGATGACTAAATCACTCTCCGATGTAGACTGGTACCGTTTTGAAGTCGTCGTATTCAAAATGTGTCGCTGAAAAAACTAACGCCAGAACTTTACGTCAAGAGGCTGGGCATGAACAGATACGACTCAAACAGAGATCGTTCAGAAACAGTGTTTACACTCAGCGACTGGATCGCAGAAAGACTTTCATGAAAGGACTTACACTGCCTCCTTGTAAAGGAATGAAATCTCATTCCTTTAGAAAGGAGAAAAGGATTTGTCTTTAGGAAAGGCGTGTTTACAAGCAGCATCATCTTCCCGATTAGGCGTCTTTGCAGAATCTGTTGTGAATTAGGCTGTGAACCCGCCTACAGTCGTCAGACATAGTGAAAGAAAAAAACCCAGAACAAATGAAGAATGTAGATCTGGGATGTTCAGCAACATCATAATGTGGAATAATCTATTTGGATATGATCTTTGAAGCAGGTACAGATTGAAGAGAAAAAAACATACTAGCAAAAACCCTGATGTCAATCAATGAGTGAGAAATCATGACTGAATGTTGTTTTTCTGAGTTCTGATGTTTTATGTAGAGGTTTCTGGTGAGACGTTATGTATTGTTTTTATACTTTCTTTGTGTGTGTGGACCCCAGGAAGAGTTGCTGCTACCTGAGTGTTAGCTAATTGGGGATCCAAAGAAATAAATAAACCAACAAACTCGAAGCGTTAAAACGAATTGTCTTCTCATTTGTCTCTTTCTCAACAGCGAGCTCTCAGACTCATGGCGTTCGGACAGATCTACAAGTTGTTGGAGATGGAGCCTCTCCCCTCGAACAAACCCTCGCAGAAATACCCCTGGTCCGATAAAGAAGGTTTGTTTACCCGCTGCAGTCGGGGTCCGTCGGTCGGTTTGCCTCCGCTCTGAGGGAGACGTTGTTCACTTATGCAGCAGTATTTCCGTTTTCATATTCCGTATTCATAGAAAAATGATGCCGACAGAAGAAATGGACATTTAAGGATTAAGGGGCACACAGGGAAGAAGCTCAGACGTCTTCCTCGCTGATGGACTACCTGTCTGTTTAAAGTTTAGTAGAAGTGCAGCGATCGATCGGCCTACCTCGATGAAATCGGCCGATCAACGTCACTTGAGGCCGGTGGCGCTAGCACGGCTCCAAACGTCTCGCAAGTAAACCAGAAAATACAAATACCTCGCAATTTATAACACCAGCAAGGACAAGATAAGGATCTCTTCAACCGTGAAGATGTTCAGCACAACAAACGTAATCACACGCTTCAAATTTAAACCCCGAGGAACAGCCAATTGGTAGCAGAGAGGCTAAAGCTAGCGGGATCGCAGAGCCAGACACAATTCCTGGAGTCCCTGAACAAAACCAACGTAGAACATATAACAGACTGAACGAGGCGTACAAAGTTTTATTTTCACTTCCAACTGTCATACAGTTGGTTAAAGGACGTTCATTTCGACAGGTCAGAATACATACACAATGCCAATCAGCCTTGTCACTTCCACTGTGATCCTCCAAAATAAGAGCACTCAAAATACGTTACTCACTTGTATTTTTAAACTTTCAAGGAAACAAAAAAAAAGGTATCCGGTCAAACTTTATAAAATTCGTTGATCGTCCAAGAAAAACGGTACACTTCCATAGTTTATCCATCCTCAGGCTGGTCCTGTCTTATTCCTTGTGTCTTTTTCATTCTCTCTGTCCTGCTTCTTCCGTAGGTCTCGGTCTGAAGAGGCCGTACGATGATGGAGCCATGGATGACAGGGACCTCATCAAGAAGATGAAGAGGAATCTGAGGAAAGGTACGCTCAGATCGTTGTCGTCTGATTGTTTCCACAGGAGATGTTTAAAACGGGGAAGAAGTGACAATCAGTGTTGAGTTGTCTTCACATTTATTCAGACCGCTGAAGACACGGCGGCTGAAGGCGGAGAGATTTATTCGCCTTCCCCTCGTCTCTATTTCATTTCTGCGTTCCTCCATGTTTGCTTCCCTCCCGTCCGCCTTCCTCCCATCCAGGCGGATCAATAGTATCGATGCAAACGTTTTAGTAGGCCACCCGACCGTCCACAGCTCTCTGTTCATACGTGGAGAAGATGTCCAGGGACTAATGGAGACAGAGAGGAATCTTTAGACGTTGACCAACAGCAGAAACGTATAGAAAGAAAGAAATGACAAGAGAGAGACGACCTGAAAGGAAATGTGACGACTCACGTTTCCCTTCTTTGCTCCAGTCCTTGACAGCAAAGCCATAGACTCCAACCAGCCAATGAACGCCCTGATGCGGCTGAACCAGATCCGGCCGGGCCTCCAGTACCGCCTGCTTTCTCAGTCTGGCCCGGTTCACGCTCCGGTCTTCACCATGTCTGTGGATGTGGACGGAACCGTATACGAAGCATCCGGATCCTCCAAAAAGACCGCCAAGCTCCATGTAGCCGTCAAGGTAAGAAGGCGAAGGAGCAGAATAGCAGCGTTTTGTGTGGAGCTGATGATGGTTCTGTGAGCCTCACTGGTTTGTGCCGCCGGACATTTGTCCCTGTGTTGTGTGTGTCCTTGTGTTGTGTGTGTGTCCCTGCGCGTGTGTGGTGTGCATGCACTCTCTGTTGTGTTTGTGTGTTGTCATGTGTGTATGTGTCTCTGTGTTGTGTGTGTGTGTTGTATTAGTGTGTGTTCCTTTCTCTGTGTTGTCTGTGTTGTATGTCTGTGTGTTGTGTGTGTGTGTCTCTGTGTTGTGTGTGTGTGTGCGTATGTGTTGTGTGTGTGCCTGAGGAAAGATGGAGGTGGGCAAATCCTTGTAATCCCAAAGTGGTTGTGAACAAAGAGGCTCTCCTGAGCACAGAGCCGGGATAATCCGCTATCTGCTCCATTCCCATAAAAGGCTCTTTCTCCCCATCTGTCTCCCCCTTTTTTTCCTCCCTCACTGGCTTTCCTCCTTTCATGTTCTCACCTCCTGATCCCCCACTCTCCCCCTCACTCTCTCTCCCTCCGTTCCTCCCGCTCGGCGAACGTAACCCAATCGCCCGTGTGGGTCAGGAACCCGTCACCATCCCTTTCTCTCCCGCCCGCGTTATCATCCTGAATCACCCGCCGGCCCCTCCGGCTGAGGAGGACTCTCGCTCGGCTCATGTGGCGGCATATTGTGACGCTTCTACCGTTGCCATTGGGGGAGTTTGATCGGCTCTTATCGTGTCCTTGCATTGTACAGCGGCGTCTCCGTTTCTGGAAGAGAGCGGTACTTTGTGTCATCAGCGCCGCATGCCTTCTAGATGATCGGGTTGTACTCAATTGTACAGAGGAGTATTAGTGCCAGTTATAAGAGGGGAAAAATCAGGGAGGAAGACTTTTTTTGTATATATATATATAAAAATTTTCTCGCAATTTCCACTTTATTCTCGACAATTGTCGAGAATAAAGTGGAAATTGCGAGAAAATTTCGAGGAAAAGTAAAAAATTTGAGATAGAAACGTTGAAAATAAAGTCAACATGTCAAAAATTTGAAAATGTTGAGAATAAAGTCAAAATAAATCAGAGGAGGAAGATTTTCTTTTATTCTGCATTTGGAGAATAAAGTTGAAATAAGGATTGGTACGAAGTCATACGGCATCGCCATCGATGGTTGTAGTGATGTTTTTAGTCGCTACCTTGTGTGGATGGAGGCTTACAGAACAAACAACAACCACAAAGTAACAGCAGATGACTTCCTCACATCTATTCTTGCCTGGGAGGAGACCCTGAGGCAAAATCTAAAAGAAGATCTAGATCCAAAAAAGTAAATCTTCCTCTGATTTAGTTCGACTTTATTCTTGATATTTCGATTTTTTTTTTTTTGTTGAAAGAAACATGAAAAAGAAAATCTTCCTCCTCTCAATTTCTTTTTCTTATGCTTGGCCCTAATATCACTTCATAAAACTTTCATTTCATAATGCACGCTAGTCTCGCACAGACGAGGAGACGCACACAGGCCAGTGGGTAGAGCCAGAGGCTGCAGTTTAATGGCCTTTTATTCTGCTCTCCCTGAACGTGAGCGTTCACTTTGGCAGACAAAACGTCCTTCAAATGAGACATAAAGTTCTTCCAGGTGCAGTCTGAATGTTTATTGCATCTCAACAATTTGGAAAAAGAATTAGCTTAATGCTAACATATAATGGGAATTGCCATACACATGCTAACAGGATTAGCAATGATGGGGCGTCCAACAATAAGTAAAAGTAAAAAATGAATTTGCTTTGCTTTAGTTTTTGTTTTCTAGTGGTAATTTTGTTTTTTAACTCGTACAAAGTTATTTACGTTGACCTAAGATAGCAGAGGGTTATTCATTTTGCAATAAATGGAGTGAGTGATCAACTTTTATTTTGACTAGTTTGCCATCCCCTAACTTTATTATCATCTCTCTCTCTCTAGGTTCTCCAAGCCATGGGCTACCCGACAGGTTTTGACTCGGACCTGGACCCGCTGAGCTCAGATGAGAAGTCGGACGGCGAGGGGAAGAGCGAGACGTCATCACACACAAGCAATAACCAAACACACTCCTCAGACGGTTCCAACGCGCTGGAGGTGAGGACTGAGACAGGAGTCCAAATGTTTTTTGAATAATACATTTTTCATGAAATGAGTCACACTAGTTAAAGGACATAGAAGGAAAACAGTGTAAAAACAATTTCTTTGCATGTTTCATTTTTGGGGGGGGGGGCATTCATTAATTTTATGTCTTAGATACTCTAAATAAACCATAAAAAGAAAAATAATTTGGTCGAGCATGTTTTTGAACAGTAAAAAAAGAAATCAGTCTTAGAAAAATATTTCATGATGAAATAATGAATTTCATGGAAAATAGTCAATATTAATTAGTAGGGATTAATTAGTTTAGGATTTTGTTAAAAGGTGTTTTTAATCCATATTAGACTTTTTTGGTTGTATCACTTAACATAATTCTGTTTAGTAGCTCCGCCCATTCTTTAATAAGCCAGAAAAATACCAATTTATGGAATAGGACTTTCTCAATAGCCATGATTAATGTCTCTTCCTCTTTCGTCCTTTTGACCTGCGGTGTCCCCCAGGGCTCCATCCTCGGCCCCTTACTCTTTAGGATATACAAGCTGACTCTTGGTTATTTTATAAACAGGTTCAGTCACATTATTCAATAAGAAATAAAGAGTCAAACCAAACAGTTGAGCGGGTTTTTAATGGTTAAAGCTTCCTAAACTTGCGCTACCAAATCATGTCCTGTCCTCCAGATTTATGGTCCAGCATGTGTTTTCCCACAAACCTACGACTAGGCTTTTAAATCACAAATATTTTTGCCCCACAGGTGCGAACTCAGGGTCCCATTCTGACGGCAAGCGGCAAGAATCCCGTCATGGAGCTCAACGAAAAGAGAAGAGGCCTCAAATATGAGCTCATCTCTGAAAGCGGAGGCAGCCACGACAAACGCTTTGTTATGGAGGTGAGGGCTTCACGTACGCCGCCGCCGCCGCCGCACATCCTGACAGGGGAGAGATTATGAGACATCCAGGTATGGAGGGTGGGTTCATGGCAGAGACGGAGACAATCAAGCATGAACAGAAGCGGAGGCCACACACACTCAGAAACAGACCCACATCCCATCCAGTCAATCAGCCACCTTGGATCCTGGAGCGGGCCCGGTCTCCGTGGGGAGTGTTGTTTTGCGACGCGCCTGACCGCTCCATCGCTCTGCTGATTGATTAACAGGCCTGCTTGACAGCAGGGCACCGCTAAAGAAGCTGTAGCGTTCAGTTGGACTCGCCGGCTGAGTCCCCGATGACTGATACGTCTATTTGTGTGTGTTTGTGTGTCTGTTTGTGTGTGTCTGTGCGCGTGTCAGGTGGAGGTGGACGGGCAGAAGTTTCGAGGGGCGGGACCAAACAAAAAAGTAGCCAAAGCCAGTGCTGCTCTGGCAGCTCTGGAAAAGCTCTTCTCTGGTCCCAACGCGGCTGCACATAAGAAGAAGAAGATACTGCCTCAGGTAAAGAGGAAAAATGGCTGCCGTTTGTCTTTACTCTGTTTCTGTGTGCTTCTACTTTTGGATGTTCCTTGATTATCATTCACACATTTCATGTACAGAGGCTTGATGTTTCCAGCTTTAGCAGATATTTGGCGTCCACATTTATAAACTGAGTGTTCGTCCTCTAGGAGAAATCATCGGTGGTTTATTGACCGTTCCAAAAAAAAGTCCCACGTTACTGATTTCACTTTAACCCTTTTGTTTTCATTCACACGACATGATTGGGGAAAAAGAAAAAGCCTCGCATCTGAGCCTTTTTTGAATATTTGTCAGCGTTCAGGCCTCTGGAAGAAGAGATGATGAGATGTTTCTTTCTAACGCACGATGAGAATGTGTCCAAGATGGTGTTTATTTTGGTCTACCTTTTAGAAAATTTTCTAGATAACGCCCAGCGGGGGTGACTAAAGCTATATTTACTTCAACAGCTCAGAATACACACACAATGCCCACCATCCTTACTTCCACTGCAATCCTTCAAAATAAGAGCGCTCAAAATACATCTCTCATTATGATTTTTAAAACTTTTAAGAAAAGCAGATCCAGATCGGCCAACAAGATTTCCATCAACTCTTCCTCGTCACCAAAATCTACATCGAAATCCTGCAAAAAAAAAAACATCCTGAACGTCCCAACGAGGTAAAACGGTTCCATTCCTGATCTTACCGGATCAGTATCAGGGATCAAATCGGATTTGCTCACTTTGTGAACCCGACAGTAATCAATCCTAATTCAACCGGATCAGAACTGTTCATCAGAACTGTTCATCAGAACTGTTCATCAGAACACCGTGTGCGTCTTGTTATCATGAACGTATGAAACCCACCTCGCTCATAACATAATCCCTCTTGTGCTCAGACTAAAGGAGCCCTGGCGGCGGCGGCGGCGGCAGCAGCCTCAGCCGTGGCAGCTCAGGTTGCCAGAGGAAGAGGACGAGCAGCTCTCGCAAGAGGAGCCTTCGTCAGCGCAGCTGCGCCTGGATATGTCACATCAGGTAGAGGCAGAATATCTGTGTGTGGTTTTGTCGTGTGTTTCCTGTTCATTTTCCTTTTCACTGGGCGGTAATGGAGTCCATTTAGTCTGTTACTGCTTCTGTTCCTCAGAGATTTATGTTTATATTTCTATACCTGGGCAGAATCGGCTCTTTATTTTACCGCTGTCTTTGAAGCGCTGACATTGTCTCTGCTTCCCGGGTAAAATAAGTCGTCGTCTTTCCTCCACAGCTGAACTGGAAACATCGGCTCCATAAAGATTATAAGACCATCGGTAATAGACGGAATCATGCGTTAAATTCAGAAATAAGTGCTCAAACTTTCACTGGCTACAAAGGAGTGTAGTTTTCCTCCTCAGTACGATTCGCCCTGAGCCCACCGCTGTGTGCTTGAATGCAGCACGCCGTCTAAACTTAGTGAATAAAGCAGCTGGAAGTCAAAGAAGTGTGGGATTGATTCTGAACCCTTGTCATTTCTCTCCCTGCAGGCTTCGGGGCGCCGTACGGCTACAGCCCAGCGGCAGCCGCTGCTCCCGCCTACGGTAAGTCCTTCCCTCTGTTCCCTCCCCGTAACCTTTCTCACGCCGGCTCTCCTCTTCCCACCGTCGGCTCCTCCATCTCCTTTTGCATCCACTCGCTCTCTAACGCCATCGCTTTTCAAGTTTCTCCAGGTTTGGCACCGAATATCGGTCCTGATCAAATAAATTCTAACCTTCTTGGCAAATCTGTCCGTCTGCGCTTTGGCTGATTCTCCACTCGCCACTTCCTACTTAATCTGCTGTTTGGCTCTCACTCCCTCGTCTTCCATCAGTGCCGCGCCGCGCCGCGTCACCAGCCTCAGGCCGCGACCTCAAAACTCCCAGCAGTCATGACGACACAGGCGCGTGATTTCTTTGACGTAGGTCTCATGTGTTTCTCCTCAGATTAACGGGTTCCTCGCTGTAGCTGCTGTTACTTAAGACAGCCGGGCCAACGCAGCGCCGCTCCTCTTACCCGCTGCTGCGGTGTCCATGTCCAGACTTGGCCCGGTCGCTCACTCAGAAATTAGAGACTTCTATTCAACCAACATCTGCACCAATCGTTGACCTTTAAGAGGACGAGGCGTCCCGCTGTCACGCGCATTTACCCCAACAGATTGGGCCTTGTGGAGCGGGCGCTCGCCGTTCATCCCTCGGCTCAGGGTCTGAAAGGGTCTTATGTGCTGGGCGAAATAGTCCGGGGTCCCAGGCGGGCGCTCTGAGCCCTCTGAGATCCCAGCAGCCGTGAATATGAAGTGCAGCTTAGTTTTCCTGTTTATGGAGGCGCTGGATCTCAGCGTTCCTTCCAGGTGTTTGGTTTCAGCGGCCGGCAGCGACACAGTTCTGATTAAAACTCGATCCACGGGTAGTTTCTCGGTCACGTCTTGATGGTTTGATAGTCATTCTTCTCATTTCAAGGTGTTTATATGCTGTGGAAGAGGCGAACGGACCTGACAGGTAACTGGCAGCTTGTTACTGGTCAGAGACGGATTGAAAAATTTTGAAAATCTAGTATTTTATAATTTAATAGGAAAAGTCATAAGTCACATTTTCAGGGGGAAAAAAGGAATTTTACGGGAATAAAGTAAATCCAGACTTCTGCAAAAAGATCCGATTTTGGAACAAAGCCTTTCCTCATGTTGAGATGGTCAGCAAACATGTTGAGATGGTCAGCGGCTCCCAGCATGCTCAGCAAGAACGCCGTGGAGAAGATCAGGGAAATCCCCCTAAAACGTGACACACCAGCCGTTAAGCCCCATCAAGGTGAAGATGTTGTTATCTTCTTTTTAAACCCGCTGGATTAATGACACGGAGCTGCAGATGAAGAGTAAAGACGAGCCACCGGTGGTAGGCAGCAAGTCAGGATAAGATCTTTATTTGTGACACGGACAGTTTTTAACAGCAGAACCAGACGGATTTTATGAATTCCTGCTAAAAGTTTGTAGCTCTCCATCTCTATCTTCTTATTTTACCGAGTTCAGGATGTTCCTGGGTATGGACCTCTTGTCAGTGGGTATGGGTTCTCCAGCCAATAACAGCAGAAGAAGAAGAGGAAATCAAAAAAAAATCTACAGCTGGTCGCTCATTCTGCCTTTAAATAATAAAAATAAATTGATTCGACCGCTGGACGTAAATATTCTTCAGAAGGGAGAGAGAAGTACGCCGAAACAATTCAAAGGAGCCCTTCATCTTTTTGATGTGCAGCTTTCATCCTCTTTCCTGCTTCCTTCTTCCTGCGCCGGGCTTTCTGGGTGGCTAAAACGTAGAATGTGTTCTAGAGTATTACAGAAAAGAACCGAAAATATCGTATCATTCTGAAAAAACATTCTATCATAGAACACAAAATCTGTTAGCGTAGAACGTGATATCCTCAAATACAGGAATTATTATCTTTAGTATTAGTATCATAGAACACAGATCAGATCATGGATCAGAACCAACAACATTATATCACAGAAAGATGACCGAACAGAGCATAGAACATATATCATAGAACACAGAAGATTATATCATAGAACAAATAACATTATATCATAGAACAATGTTCATTATATTATAGAACAGAAACAATCATAAAACAGAGACTACTCTATCATAGAATAGAAACAATCATAGAACAGAGACTACTCTATCATAGAACAGACTATCGTAGAACAGAGACTATCATAGAACAGAGACTACTCTATCATAGAACAGAAACAATCATAGAACAGAAACAATCAGAACAGAGTCTGCTCTATCATAGAACAGAGACTATCATAGAACCGACTATCATAGCACAGACTATCATAGAACAGAGACTAATCTATCATAGAACAGAAACAATCATAGAACAGAAACAATCATAGAACAGAAACAATCATAGAACAGAAACAATCATAGAACAGACGCTGCTCTATCATAGAACAGAGACTATCATAGAACCGACTATCATAGCACAGACTATCATAGAACAGAGACTAATCTATCATAGAACAGAAACAATCATAAAACAGAGACTACTCTATCATAGAATAGAAACAATCATAGAACAGAGACTACTCTATCATAGAACAGACTATCATAGAACAGAGACTACTCTATCATAGAATAGAAACAATCATAGAACAGAGACTACTCTATCATAGAACAGACTATCATAGAACAGA